>CM050898.1:4797500-4817500 GCA_027726005.1 Juncus effusus
ATGCCAATTATGCCATTTTGTACCAATTATTTTTTGTATCAGTTAGGGTTTATTATACCACTCAAGGTTTTTCTCATACCAGTTAGGATACTTGTATATATTTATGTATGAATTAGGTGCACATTTTGCGTATTCCACCAATTATTCCCATCCTGTCACTCACTAATCATTCTGTGTTTCCATTTTCACCATATTTCAGCATGAAGATGCCACTGACTAGCATGATTTGAAGCAGCTCAGCATCATGCTTCTCTTTTCCTATATGGATATCATTTGACCAAGGCATGATTTATGGAAAAATAAGCAAGTATGAATGGTGGAAGTTGGAGTCATAAAGCTACAAAATGGGAGAATTGCAATTAGGCTTAGGACTAGGATTAGAACCTAAAAATTTATGTATGAATGTGTGTGCAAATTGTACTTGTTCTCCAATATATTTTGTTTTACTTAGTGATTATATATAGTGTACAGAATTGTGTATGGATGAATAAATATGTATGATTCTAATACATGTGTATTTTCTATGATTTAAAATTTATTTATATGAATATGTTGGTATCTAATGAACTGTAAAAGATAATAATTAGGGAACTGTAAAAGAAAATAATTGGAGAGTATTGAACTTTAATAAATTCATGAGCAAATGAAAAGACAAAAACATTTCATTTAATTCAAATCCAGTGATATAATATTTCAACAAAGTGCCTCAAATAATATTAACTACATTTATATTACATAAATTACAAGATATACATGCATTATCTAAACATAGACTTCAAGCGTATACAACAAATGAAAACATACAAGTCATCATTTTATCTATAACAATTACACACGCATAATCCATTCACACAGTCATACTAATACTAGACCTAATCCTAACCATAATTCTAGTTCACCCATTCACGTATTTTTTAGGATTCATGATTCGAAGGTTCAAGAAAAAACTTAAAAACCCTAATTCCAATTCACCCTGATTCCAACCTCCATGAGATGAAATGTCACCCTTTGCTCGTGCCTCCAATTATTTTCGACTAAACCTAATTAAAAATGTAGTAAATAATATTAGAAATGTCTCTAATTAAGAAGATCAATAAACATCAAAGAACATCCCTAGTTACTAAAAATAAACTCTAATTGCCTCAATCAGTCTAATTAAGTACTACCAATGGTTCATTTCGAGCAATTATAGTTTGATTTAGTCCGAATTGCACAAGGAAAAAATTAATTACCACTCAAAACAGTCAAATTCAGAATTATTAGGGACGTGTGTTATTGGGGCCTGATTACAGTCCTGATATTTCAAAAAACAATAACTTAATTAGAACTTAATAAGTAAAAATCAGTGTTTATTAGGTCTTATTTGAGCTAATTAAGGTCTGATTCTGCCCTAATTAATCCAAATAAACCACGAAATCAGCCCCATATCCTCAAATCAGCCATTAACTACATCATCAGCCCTAATTAACTGAAATTATCCCTATATCAGTCAAAATCAGGCAAAACTCAGCCTTGATAATTAACAAAATCAGAATTAAAAAACAAAATCAGAATTAAAAAAGAAATTATCAGTTCCATACCTTTCGTTTCTGATTGAGTTCTGTAGAGTTGTGTCTTCTCTAGTTGAGGCTTCTACACACGCGACCCGATTGAGAGAGATAGACGGGTTCCTGGAGACAGAGTGGCGACCCGATTTGCTGGTGCTTCTTTGATTCGAGCAGGCAGAGGGTGAGTTGGAGATTCTTGTTCGGCGAGAGAGAGAGAGAGAGAGAGAGAGAGAGATGAGCTAGAGATTCTACACGAGGGAGAGAGGAGATTAGTGCAGCAGAGCAGGAGATTCTTCACGAGAGAGAGAGACAAGGAAGTGAGAGATGGTCAGAGAGTAACGGAGAGTGGAGACGGAGGATATTCTAGTCACGCGACCTTCATCAGATTTTAACTCGGCGCTTCAATCTCAGCCGCTAATCAAGTGGGGTAAAAATGAGGTATGATAATTTGGAGTCAATATATCCCTCCCCTATATATATATATATATGTATGTATGTATGTATGTATGTATATGTATGTATGTATGTATGTATATATATATGTATATATATATATATATATATATATATATATATATATATATATATATATATATATATAGCTGGCAAACATGATCCGAACCCGCGTGACCCGCCCGAAACCCGACCCGGTCCGATCCGAAAAATTTGAAAAAGTCAAATGACTAGAACCCGCCCGACCCGGACTCGAAGAACCCAAATCCGAAATGACTGTTGTTTGATAATCACTCTAACCCGACCCGACATAAAACCCCACTTGTCCGAACCCGATATAACCCGTGACCTGAGAGAACCCGAGACCTGATAAGCTTAGCCAAGATATGAACTGACCCGAACCCATACTGACTCTAGGTTTAAACTAACCTGAAACTTAAATATATCCCAAATAATAATTTAATCTAACAAGGACTTTGAAATCAATGCAAATGTTCTTTTCTTAGTCTTTCTTGTCCATTTTTTGTATTTTATTCTTTTATTTTCAACAAATCAGTAAAATGAATCAAGAAATCATTTTCAATATGTTTCAACATGATTTTATAACATAGTGTTCTTAATGTATCATAATACTTCTTATTGAATATGAAATATATATTTTACACCAATTCAATTTATCTACATTTCAAATTGATATATCATAACTCATAAGAATATGAATTTGGGTACATCGAGTCTAGGTCGGACGGGTTCAGGCTTTAAGCGGGTCGGGCGGGTCTTTCGGGTTTAGGTCATGATTCAGGTCATGTTGGCAGCTTTAGATTTATGAAGAGGTGGCAAACGACGAGTCGGGTCAGAATCAGGTTCGGTCATTCGGGCTAAACATGCAGAGTGGCAAACATGTTACATTCGGGTTTCGTATTGACACAAAATCAGGTCATTTTTTGGCTCGGGTCTCGGATTTTAGCAGGTTCAAGTCGGGTCGGGTTAGGTCAATTTTATGTTCGGATCATTTCAGTTCGGGTTCTTCGGGTCCGGGTCTGACGGGTTTGGGTAGTTTGATATTTCTAAAATATCCAGATCAGGACTGGTCGGGTCGGGTATCGGGTCGGGTTAGGTATCGGGTGGATCGGGCGGCTCTTTCGAGTTCTTTTTTCGGGTTATCAGATCCATCGGGTTAGAATATTTTATGTTTTGTTCAAGTATTTCGGGTATCATATTGATAGTTTAATACACATTGAGATCAATTTTGAGTTAGAGTTATTTCGGTCTTGGAAAGAATCAGGTTGGAATTGGGTCGGGTTAACATCAATTTTAAGTTCGGATCATTTCGGTTCATGTTCCGGTCAGGAGGGCTTGAGTCATTTGATATTTCGGGCAGGTCAGGTGGGTTTCTTAGTTTCGGGTTAGTTTGTCATCATGAAACCGTTTCCATGGTCCAGTAACATACAAAAAGAAATACTAAAAATCCAATTCATACAATGAAAAAAGAATTCATGCCCATACAAAAGAGGATTAACCACATCAGAACTACAAACACAACAAAAGAAAAGAAGGAAGAAACAAAATATTGGGAGCTCAAGTAAGCTCCAATAACACCGAGATCACTACATCTCATCCACCAATAAAAACTCAACTGTTTCTTTCGTACTTTGAGATAGACGCTTTAGCAGAAAGTTATTTTCATCTTTCGTCACCTTTACTGTCTTGAGGCGCTCACAACAAAACCTTTCAATTTGTTCTAAATTTTGATTATTTTCTTCTAAGCCATGGCCTCCATTGTTCTAAGGAATAAAAGATTGTCAATCTAAAATCGTACCGTCATAACTGAATATATCAGAAATCAAATTAAGTACCTCACAAAGATTGTCGTCGTGACCTAAAGTAAGATTTTCCAGATTGGGGCAATGATTAAGGAAAGATGCCAGGAGACCAAAAGCACAAATCATGCAGCAATAACCCAGGTCCAAGTTCTTCAAATTCTTAAATTTTGGCAATTTCGGTAATTCTGCCTTCAACATTTCCTAAAACAAAAACAACAATTATTTTTAAGAATTAATAACATCTAGGAAAGGAAGAAAGGAAGACGCACATCATAAGCCAAAGATACATACCATTAAACACGTCTCACAAATTATGTGAAGATCCTGAAGGCCTGGAAGGCCACTAAGAACATGAGAGTAGTTATCTTGAAGAAATCGATAATAATCCATGCCTCTGGTACATTCGACATGCCTTCGAATGAGACCATCATATTCTCATGCTTCGAATAAACATCAAAATCCAGACATTCAACATTCGGAGCACAAATTTTAAACACCGTTGGAACTAATTTTTTACTAATCAAACTACAATTAATAATCATTAATTGGTTCAGTCTCTGAGATGAAATGTTCATGTTCATCTTCAGACTGCAGTTGGTCATCATAAGATCTTCAAGTACCGGGCACCCCAACAAAAGCTTTTCCATGTATTTTCCATTAAGAATCGCATCACGGAAACGAAGCGACTTAACTTTTGGGAGGCATATCCTAACTGGTTTAATCTTCATTAAAATATCATTTACCCACCAAAAATTCAAGTCAAGATTGACCAATGATTTACAAACAAAAAGGCAGTCGGGCAGGTCAATCGGTTCATGCAGTGAGAAATGCATATTAAGACTCTTAACATTGTGTTTCGCTGCGTAAAGTGTCCAGGTTGTGACATACATAGAGTGTATGATGCCAAAGTCTGACCTGACATGGAGCTCATCTAGGTCTATAGCAACATCGCGAAAATGCAAAAACATACTAACAAAATTCTGAAACGTCTCGAGGTCTCTGCCCCGATTTTCAATGGTTTCTTCATTTTGTACTTCGGATATATCCGAATTGCCCGAATTTTCCATGGTTTCTTCATCTATGAATTCTGAAATGTCGAATTTGAGACACGGCACGGAGGCCCAGAGTTTAAGCCATCTCTTTGAAAGTACACAGGTATGAATAACCTCCCTTGCTTTTAATAGGGACAAGATTTCCGTAAGCACAAAATCGGGCAGACTGCTGAGTCTGTCAGTATGTCCATCCCTTGCCATTTCAGGGTTAATAAAAGTCTCTTTATCTTTATCAATAAGAGGAGCACTAAATCCAATATGTGATGACTATAAAGAATGGGGAGGGAGAAATTCAGAGTCTGATCAGGTCTAGACTATAATAATTGCTAGAGTGAAATCTCCTTAATCAAGCAGAAAAGAACGAATAATTACTTATCAAATCAGAAACTTACCATTCAAATTCGTTGATATTGAGCTCAGCCAAGGAGATTCGCCATTGAGAGAGGAAAAGAAAATCACTACAATGGTGAGTCTGTCTCTAATTTAGGGTTTATCCATTTATTATGAATTAAAGACTTCCATCCTCTTGTTAGTTATTTTCATATGCTGCTGCAGTTAATAGGGATTGAGATTCTGAAATTATACAGTTACTATCTTGAACATTAAGATGAATCAGAGGAATTTCTTACCAATGACAATTTCTGCAGCTGAAGATATCAAGGATTAGGTCTACAAGCGAAAACGTAAACCCTAGATGGTGCGGTACCCGAGTTTAGTGGCGCCGCTCTCTCTCTCTCTCTCTCTCTCTCTCTCTCTCCAGCGCCTAGAATCTCAAAAAGGAAAGGGAAATTATGCAATGCTGTGTAGTGACGTCAGTATGACGTGACATATGGTAAGTAGCATTGACACGTGGATAAGTCAACATGACGTGACATATAGTAAGTAGCATTGACACGTAGGTAGTCAGCATGATGTAACATATAGTAAGTAGTATTGACACGTGGATAAGTCAGCATGACGTGACATACGGTAAGTAGCATTGACGCGTGGATAAAGTTGGTTAATTAGTCATGGTAATCAGAAGATAAGTGGTATTGCCAATTTTTAGATGATTTTTGAGTTTTCAAATGAACTTTTTATTCATGAAAAAGTATCATCATTACATATCACATGTTCCATCAAACATCACGTCCTCATTTATTACAAAGGGTTATGATATTGCGTGACGGGTTTGGGGACGGCCCATGCACGACAGCTGACGTGGCTCAGGTCTACCAAAACGCCACGACAATGCGAAGCATCTCCTCCCGGCGACTTCTGCCTGAGGAGGCAATGACGGCAACACAACGAGATGAAGGTTACTACAATATATAATTCAAACATTATATAGATGATAATATAACAATATATAATTCAAACAATAATTCAGATGATGATACATAAACGTGACGACGAAAACAATATACATATGATGATATAATAATATATATTGAAACAAACATTATATATATAACAATATATAATTCAGACAAAAATAGTATAACTTTCTGATATAAATAATATATATAATTCAGATGAAAACAGTATATAGATATGATATAACAATATATAATTAAGATAAATTGGTATATATAGAAAATATATATATATATATATATATATATATATATATATTATAAAGTTCTGATATAACAATATATATAATTTAGAAGAAATAATATATAGATATCCGGGCGCCCGAAAATTTGTTGCCTGTGGCCTACAATGATTGTTGGGAGGTGTTGGTTTGGGCCACTTCTTTGGCGAGTTCTGACAACTGGATTTCTTGATATGGTGATCTTGCACGTCTGTATCTTGGTGGAGATAGTGCGGGTGCAAATATCACGCATAACATGGCAGTAAAAGCCGCCTCCGAAGGGGTAATACAAAAAAATTGGTTATTTTTCACAAATTTCAAATCATTCAGTTGTTTTTCGAAAATTGATTAAATAAAATTAATTTAGGCCTCTCTTGTTATCCTTGTAATTTCACTTTTATTTTATTTTTTTCCCAAGAACAACACAATAAATGTTTGAGTTATTAGGTTTGTTTTCGTTTTTTTTGCCCAAAAAGCAGAAAAAACATGATTTTGAAAATAAGGAAAAGATATTTCTTCTTTATTGTTTTCGTTAAAGCTCACAATACCTCGAACTGCACAAATACGCCCAAAATAAAGATTACTATGAGTATATTTTTTGTGTGTCTAAATACTGTCAAAAAATAATATAAATAATAAATACATTTTTGCATTAATAAGCTATATTAGAAACTCAAATTGTATTTAAACACTTAAAAAGATACAATTATGGTATATATTGGCACTCGAAAATGGACATCATCAAAAGCGATATAGTAACACTTAAAAAAGTATCTTGAAAACTTTATATTTATACTAAAACAGCATATTGACATTGAAAATTGTATATTAATGCTAAAACAGTATAATGACATTGAAATCTCAATATATATTGACACATGAAACTTAATACTTATATTAAAAACTGTATATTGACACAAAAAATAATATACTGCTAATGAAAATGTCACATTAACATTGAAAACTTTATATTTACAAGAAAATTTTATATTAATACTAAAAATATTATTCATATTGGAAATTTATCTTAGCACTGCAGACTTTATATTTACAGTGAATACAATTTTTTAACACAGAAAACAATATTTTGATTCTGGAAAACGAGATATTATTTAAGACTCGACATATTAACACTAGAAACGGTATACAAACAAAAGCGTTGTACTCTATGTGAAAATAGTATATTGTCACTAAAAATATATCAACATTAAGAATGATATATTGACATCAAAAACGTTATATTAGATATTTAAGAAATATATTCACATTAAAAATGAAATATTGAGAACTAAACTGTCTATGCGTGCACCAGCATCATATTAACTCGACAACTTCGTGGTCCATTGATTAAATCATTTATTACAGATAAAGATCAAAGGGCTCATTGTTAACGACCCGTGGTTTTGGGGGATCGAGCCTATCGGTAAAGAGGGCGGGCATTCTGATAAAAACGAGAGGATTTTTCTACTTTGGAAGTTCATTTTCCCCAGCACAATTGGCTTAGTTGACCCGTTGCTAAATCCAATGGCATCCGAAGAAGGAATGGAGAAATTGTTTAAGTGCGATAAGGTTTTCATCACTGTGGCAGAGAAGGATATGCTGAGGGATAGGGGCAGGTATTTTACCTTTGTGGTGATCCACTAGCTTATTATTAGGATGTTTCTTTATCCGACCTCGATTATATTTTGAAGTATTCAAAGTAACTTGAATTGAACTTGTTTCTGTGACTAACCCGATTCGGGGTTGTAAAATGAGATTTGAAATTCTGCCTCTATTATTATCTAGCTTGTTAATTTTTTTAACATTCTAACTATGGAAATAGGATTTCAAATCTTGTTCTTTTTATTTGAAGCGGAGTTTGAAACTCTGAATTGAGTTAGTGGAAGAAATAAGTTCAAAATCCGTTTTTTGACAATATGAGTAGGGTTAGTGATAGAACTTTATTATAATTATTCATACAGATTCTATTATCCAACATAAGCTAAAAATTAATAACTATAGCCGAATTTAGCTATATAAATATATATAACTAATTCAAATTTCTATTCGATATCTGATATAAAAATAATTTTCCATTTTAAATTCGGGATATAACAGGTTGTATTATGAGAAACTGGCGGAGGCGATAGCAAACGGTAAATGGTCGGACGGCAAGGTCAAATTCTATGAGGCGGAGGGGGAGGGGCATGTGTTTTATTTGCGAAATCCTATCTCTGACAAGGCTGTGGAAATGATGGATATTGTTACAAAGTTTATCGATTAACTAGTATTATTATATTATTGGAACAAATATTTTAAATAAATTTTAAATTTAGTGAAACCAAGAATACTCTATCCCTGAATATTATATATTTTTATTATCGTTTGGTACTTTGGTATAATTCTAGCTTTTTGGAATTTTTTTTTATATACCATTTTTTTCAAAAATAATCAAATATTTGCCACTGTTTTGAAAATAATGGGGTAACTACCATTTCCGCCACTACTAGTGGTGGAATATGTGGATTTTCAGTTTTTTCAAAAATTTCTCATTTGGCTGGTTAAACAGGGTTGATTAGTGTAAAAAACTGTTGTTCCGCTAAATGCTGAAATAATATATAACACGAAAAATTCTTATATTTCTTATTTGCAAAAATGATCGGAAATACGAACACTGAGTTACTTTTTGGGGAAGTAAAAAAAATAACTTATCAAATCATGTACCACTTCAGCTAGTATATAATTTTGAAATATTAAATCGGTTATATGTATATCATGTCACATGATAATCTATATCAAATAAGTGATCAATTATCTTAATTCTTATATACAAGTATTCAACATTGCTAACTGGGAGGACTTAGCTCATTGTACATATTCTTTGCACATGGACTAGGTGAAATAGTGGATTAGAGGGCATATTCTAGGAGAACATGAATGAAATATTTTGGAATAAAAACATGAAAGAGGAAAATTTCTTTATTCCATGATAGATATGAAATTGTTATATTTCATGAAATATACTATAATTTTTGACAAAAATACCCTCACATATTCCAAATTTCATCTTATGTGGCATCCAAATAATCTTCATTCCTTATTTATTTTTCCTTCCCTCCCTCCATATTTCTTTCCTTTTCTACAACTTCTGTTGCCAAAAAAAGATTTCTATGTTTTTCCTTCTTATTTACCACGAAACCATGATTAAATTTTTTATCTAACAACTCGAAATTATTGTGCTCATTTTTTCCTCTTAAAAGACATCCATTAACTATAGTTTTTTCCTTCATCATATTCTTCTCTATTTTAATTAATTGAGAAAGCTTATTTTTCTGATCGTCTTCTTTTAATTTTAGAAAAAGGAAAATGTATAAACACAACGCCACTGTAGATATATTGTTTTTCTATTTTATATACTGCTTTCTCATTTTTATATATTGTTTTGCCATTTTATATTCTGTTGTTTATTCTTTGTGTATTTTTTATTTTTTTACTTTTATATACTGTTTTCACTTTTTATGCATATACTGTTATTAGAAATAAATTATATATATACTATTTATATTGTATTATAAAATAAATTATATATTGTTATTGAATTCGTCGTGAACAGTTATGCTACAGTACATTGTGCTCTATCAGATCTCTTAGAAAAATTTCATTCATCAAAAATCACATTAATCATATTATAGAATGAGGGCATTTTGATCATATTAGCCATTATCATACTATTTAAACTAAATTTTTATTCCATTTATCTAGCAGAACGTTGTTAAAATAAAACATAATAGTCGGCTATTATATATTCTACTATTCCTCTATTTCATGCTTCGCAGAACGGACCCATTATTCGAAGCAAAATTACATACTCTACTACCACACAAAAGCAAGCTTATAATATACCCGGATGGAACTTCAATTACAAGTTCAATATAAAAGATACTATATTCTCACGAAATATTTTAAAAAAAAAATCCTATATTTTCTAGTATTTATGAAAAACCACCAATCTTTTGAAATTTTAACACTTTAAATTTTCTATTTTTCATTATATCTATTGTCTCTTTATTACAAGCTAATTTCTTCTGATTCTTTTTTATAGAAAAACATATCTCCTAGACACGTATGAAATAATAAATATAAAGTTATCTAAAAAATTTCACAATGAAGCAATAAATTACCAATCAATCAAATAATCAAAACATCTCTTTATCCTTCTGATTCCGTGCTGTTCAGTAGTAACTCTGGTACCCCAAGTGATAAGCTCCATACAATTTTTTTTCTATTTAAATTGGTTTTTGTTTGGTAAATATCATAAAACAGATCAATTTCCACTGAATAAGCCTTTACGTGTACAAACCCCAAACCCTAACAAATATGCAAACAAACAAACAAACCCAACAACTCACCATTCAACTAGGCGGAATGTAATAACTATACACTGTATAGAAAGTCTGCGCGAACGTCAACAACAACAGAACACTCGCTGCAAAAAACGATATACTCGCCCAACAAAATCAACAAAATCAACAACTCACTGATCAGATCAAGAAGGCGGAACGTAATAACTATACACCGTATAGAAAGTCTGCGCGAACGTCAACAACAACAGAACACTCGCCGCAAAAAAAGAAATAATCGCCCAGGGGTTGCTGAAATAATTATGCTTGAGGCTGGCGAACCAGGTGCTCCAGCGGTTGTTGTAGTACTTGTTGACGTGGTCGGAGAGGGAGGAGAGGTAGCTGTCGTTGAAGTCGAAAACGACTTCTTGACAGAGACGGCTGAAGAGGTCCGACACATCCTTGTCGTTGCCCAGCCAGTGCTCGATTATGCCTCGGTCGTGCAGGTACCTAAAATTGGGAAGGGAATGAGAGTGGAAAAGGAAAATGTGTTGTTTTGTTGCGTAAAGTGGAATGGATTTTGTTTTATCCCCATATGGAAGTTTAATTGTAGCATGTGATTAATTAGATTTCTTTTTTGGACCAAAATACCCATAGTTTTCTGTTTGGGCCAAAAAGCTTGATAAGGGGTATTTTGGACCAAAAAAGATAACATTTAAACTTAGCATCGTTGGGGGAAATCATTCCACTTTGTAATGGATGAAATCAAGGATCTAAATAAAAAGGGGGTTTCCAAAATATTCAGCAAAATAAAATAAAATAAAAAATATTCAGCAAAAATCAGGGGTTTCTTTTTTTAAATTTCCCCAAAAAATCTTGATAAAGAGTTTTGGACCAAAAAATTAATTATATATAGGTCTCATGACAAAACTAACTCCATATCCGGGGTAAGAGAAATTACTCTCCTTTATTAAGGGTAAAAATTGAAATAAAGAATACTAAAATAAATGATGCATTCCATATTATCCAACAAAAATAGTATTTTTTTTAAAAATTATTTAAGGCTTATACTCACCTAACGTCCTCTTCCGAATTAATAAGATTATCCATGAAAATAACATACGACGTGATCATATTCCTCGATGTATCCAAATGGCACTGCTCGAACGCAATCAAGTTCAAAAACAACGACTTGGTCCCATCATGGATCAAAATCCTCGGAATCTTCAACACGCCATTTTCAAACTGAACATCCCAAAATCTATCCGTATTCATCTTCCTACACCTTATCCCGGCCTCCCTCAGCTCACTCACACAATGTATAAATTGCTGTCTCCGTTTATCCGCCACCCTGCGGGTCTGCGACCATTTCTTCAGCCAGGCCCGCTTAGGTGGCGGTTCCGGCTTCGGACCCGTTCTCAACAAACTCATCCTAAAAGCATCCAAACAATGTAGCCCATCGTCAGATAACGGGTCGAAGAACCCGTTAATGGACATCTCCATTCTCGCTCGATCCCGTTCTTGTAATGGGACATCAGTCGGCATTAAAGGGTCAAAGAAACAAACGGCGAGATGAGCCACATGGCCTTTTTGATCGGGCCGGTTTGATTGGACGGATAAGAGTCGGTCGAGAACGAATAAGGGGATTTGGTTTTCGAGCATTATCATGTCGCGTTGGACCGAGTGCATTGCACCGCACATGGAGAAGACCGGGTCGTTTCGTGAGTAGCCGAGTAGAGTGAAGCCGTTTGGGATTGTCGCACCTCGGAAAAGTTCTAGCACAAATGTTCCGTCAAGGACCTGTGAATGTGTTGTGTATATTTTAGTGTGGTGTTGTGATGTATAATTATGCAAAAAAATGTGTTTTGGTCTTGGATAGAACGTTGTTGGAATTTTTGTGAGAGTAGGAAGAATGGATTATTTTGTGCATAAGTGAGAAAATAGTTTGTTTTAGGATAAATAGAATGTTTTAAAAGATAAATTTCGGAGTTGATTGATTTCCCATTTTAGCCCAAAGTATAATTAGGTAATTCAACTTCTATGTGTCTGCTTAGTGTTGATCATTCTAATAATTTTTCATTCGACATATGCATGAAGTATTTTGTCAAATAATCGGACATGCAGATATAAGAAGCCAAATAAACAAAGCAGGAACTTATAGCGAAAAATATGTATGTAAATATGTAATCGACGAATCAAATTAGATTTATTGAAAAATTTGGATCGAAAATCACACAAAACAATAAAAATTAGAGCGAAAATTAAGAATAGCAACTTGTGCAAAATTCAAAATTTGGTTAAACTTAAATTTTTCCCCTTAATCCTTAATCATCAGGAGTTTTAGTACATGAAATTTTTTCAAGTGTTGGCACTGACAAGTTTGTAGGGGTTTAAATTCAAATTTTTGTCCGTCTTTAGCAGAATTTTTTTTTTTGCTTTGCAAACTCATCATGATTTCTGCCGAAAAAATTAATTAATTGAACAAAGATAGATCTGAGTCAACCGAATACTACATTGATTTATGACATGATATTCAACAGAATAAGGTTAAGAATGTTACACTGAACAAATATACTATTAAGAAGTTTTAAAAGTAAAAGTTATTAAGTACTTTCAAAAGTTAATTGTTCTTATATGGTACTGATGCTTTTTAAGTGGATTTAAAAAATTAATGCTATTAAATTGTCAAACAAAACACTTTAATGTGCACAAGTACAAATATGATATATATTCAAAATACTGCTTTTTCAACTAAATGAAATTAATTAACTAAAAAAAAAGAAAAGTTCAGACCGAATCTAATTCAGTTCAGTTCACACGAAATTAACCGAACCAACGTAAATCCAACAAGTTTAATAAACCAGTATTAAACTAATTCAATTTGTGAAATCAAATTACCAAACAAAGGATGAATTCATCGCTGCGCAACACAATCCTGCCTTCATAGCATGACCTTATCTTCTCCTCCAACGGCCGAATCGCTTCAATGTACCTCTCAATCTCATGTCCTGTCCTCTCAAGCACACGATGCACGGCTCGCCACTTGTGCGGCTCCATCTCTCTCAGCTTCCTCTTCCCATGGTGAATCGGGCCGATAGACACCACTTGCGGGACGTAAGACTTATCGTCTCCGTCACGCAACGTTTTGGGTACCCGGTAAATCGAGAGCTTCCCCCATGGATTGTTCGCCTCTTCGGCTCTCGCTTGGTTTAGTTTCTGGTGAATGTAAGCAACCCATGAAGAGGGTTCATTTCGATTGTTGGGTAGTCTCAAACTTGGAGGGGAGATAGAAAACGTACGAGTTGGAGGAGGAGAAGGAGTTCTAGATATAATGAGTGGTACAGACTCTGGTCTTTCTGGTACTGGTTCCGGTACGGTTGTTATTTCCACATTTTGTTCAGGTTGAGGGTTGTTGGGCAATGGATCTTGTGAGTCACCATTGGTGATGAGGAGGATTTCGCGTGAAGTGGAAGGAAGTGGGAGGTAAGGAGTGGGTGTAGAAGGCGGATTGGGCGTGGAAGCGCCTGATTTGGTGAGGTTCTGATCAACTGTTTCTCTGAGTTTGAGGGTTATTAGGTACCAACTCAATAGCTCTTTGTTGAACACAGCCACCATTGTTTGAGATGGTCAACAGAGGCTGAGAAGGGAGAGTATATGAGAAGGAAATGGTTAGATCTTTATGTAAGGTTTTAGAGAGGAGTGAGAGACCAGGGAAGGTGGAAATGGAGAGGAGGTGGGAACGTGGAATGAACGAGTAAATAATAGAGTTTGAGTTGGAGGGTGTTCAAATTCCCCTGTTTGTCCATAAAAAAAGGAGTCCAATTGCTTGTCCCCCTTTACTATCCCCCATTTGTCCCCTTTAACATTTGAATATATAAAAAATGCCCTCGTTTAATGCAAGTTAAATTCTTTTTTCTCGTTCCCCACTTGTCATAGACACACGATTAACGGTCCCATATATTATTGACATAGGGTACTTGTGCGGGATGGAAAAAAGGGGACAATCAACTTTTTCCTAAAAAAAGAACCTTGCATTTTAGCCACAAAAAAAATATATATAATAACAAAAATGCATATATAGTGTCCTCCAATTTCCTTACATAAGTGTCATATAGGTCACCATGACATCATAGGATATATAAATACAAAAAATTATGACATCATAGGGATGTAAATAAAAACTATGACATCATAGGGTGTAAATACAAAAATCATGTCATCATAGGTCAACATGATGATGTATATGACGTTTTTATGGGAAAATGAGGAGGCAGGTTATAGTTTTCCTAATAACAATGATGCTAGACAGCATAAACTGACAGAGTTTGTATGCAAATATTACAGTTAATATATATGTATTCATCATTATTTAGTTTCTTTAATTAGTTATAATATTTACACAATAAATCATGTTGGGTTGCCGTTGGATTTTTTACGTCATGTTCTCCAGCATTATTGATATAATAAGGCTAAGACTAACCAATATATGACAAAAAATTAGTACATGGCCGCAAAAATAGTCATAATCCATAATCCAAAAAGAGTCTTATACAGTGACGGAGCTTGATCCGAAATAATGCGGATCCAAAAATAATTTCATACTTTCTAATATTTGTAAATAAATTTGTAAACAAATGATGGCCCTTCCTAGTCTTTTTTTTTAAAGTAGACAATTGCCTACGGGGATTTCATTAAATAAAACAAAGTTTTACAAGGTTACACAATTTATATTATTTACATTCGCTCATAAAATTATATCTCTATCTAAGGTGGGGTCCAAGTAAGTAATTCGTCTTCAACCTGCTTGTAGATGATTTCGGGCGGTCTTGAAGTCATGTTGAAGATTCTTCCGTTTCTCTCTTTCCAGATCTGCCAGCAACAGGACAGCCAGTCGTGTTTAAGAATGTGTTCCAGAATGCCTTGGGCTAATTCTTGTACTCATGGTAGGCCTATTCCTAGCTTGTTGTAGGCGTGATTCCACACTTGTTTTGTGACACGTGGAGAAGAGGTGGTTGTGGGTTTCGTTATATGGTGGACCACATAGGTTGCAGGTTTGGTCATGGATACCCCATCGGGCTATGTTGTCGTTTGTACGTAATTTGTTCTTACGCATCAGACATTTGAATACTTTGATTCGAGAGGGCCTTTGATCGTCGCAAAATTAGTGTAGTAGTGAACTTTAATCCCTGGGTTGGCAAAGAAATCATATGACTGCTTGACCTTGTATTGACTTGATTGATTGTTTGCGGACCATTCATAATGGTCACTCTCGGATGATAAAGAGACGGCTTGAATGACCTCGACAATGTGGTCCCATTGGGCCTGTAGGTGGGAGTTTAGTTGACGATCCCAGAATTGATGCCAAGTGTTACACCCTGATCCCGGATGTAACCGTGACACTACCTATTAATCGTGCTAAGCGACATATACCAAAATCAAGTTATTCCAAAAATAAATCTAAGCTCACAAATCACCTGTCCATTCCGTTAAGATACCTACGCCGATAAGAAAAACAAAACAAAGAAGAAAACATTAGCTAATAAATTTAGCTAAGTAATTGGTTTGGTTACGACGCAGCTTCTATATGACCATCATTTTATAGAAAAATATAGTTTTAATTATGTAAAATATAATAACATAATAATATAAGTGTTAAAAATATTCTTATCAAGCGGGCGGCCGTTTTGCTATCCTACGTGCGGCTATATTTTTTTTATTATCATGCGGCCATGATTTCGTTATCCCATGTGCGGCTAGGTGGCCACGGTTTCGCAATCCCGTGTGCGGCTATTTTACGACTCACAAATTTTATAAATATTTCATAATCATAATAAAAATAATAATTTAGTATATATAGAAGTTCAGTTACCTCAGAGACGATGGTATGCTTAGATAAGGAATCAACTTGAACAGTCTTGTATCATATAAAATTATTCCGTCCGATTGACAATACAATAGGTGTATCAAAGATTGAAATATCAAATGTGAGAGAAGGAAAAGAATGTACTGCTAGGAAGAATGAGAGTCTTCTATTTATGTGAGACAATAAAATGAGATGGAAGAACATGGGTGGGCGTAGGTTTCTGAATGGACGGATTAATGAGGAGTTAATTAGCATTTATTCACAAAGGCACCTCAAAGTTGGCAAATTTTACTTTAATCCAAATTGTATTTTTTTTGAAAGAAACAAATGTCAGTAGCATATGACTCACGAAATGGAAATTGACAATAGAACATGAAGTGGTGCAAGTATTCAAAAGGACCCTAAAAGTCAGGTATTCATATATCATTTTTACTTGGAATATTAAATAAGAAATATTAAATAGGGAATATGGTAAATCAAATGGCAGTTACGGATAGTCAAATAAATGATGGAAATATGACCAAAGGTCCCTCAAGCTTAGAAAATTAGTCTCATATTTATTTTACAAAATTGGGGATATAACACCAAGATGTCCGTTGTTTCACTTGATGTAGGGTGATTAGTGGGTCATCGTGAGTACAGGGTCAGGAATGCCTCATATAGTGGAGAGTTGTTCCACTATTTGTCTAAACAGTAGGTAACCTTACCATTTCCTATTTTAGTGTGAAATCTCCCGTCGAACCATTCTTTATTGTCTAATAGATCCTTATAGAAAGGTGAAAGATGCTTTTTATCCAATTGAATGGCGTTATAGGCCGTGGATTTTTTGGAATGTTTGTCCATAAGGAATTTGGCTTGGCTTGTAAGAGCCACAACCATTTTAATTGTAAGGAGATGTTTTGGATTGTGAGGTCATTGAACCCAAGGCCACCATTTGGTTTTGATATGCAGACTGCTTGCCAGTTTATTAGATTTTTGTCCGGTTTGTATTCGCCGAAACCATCCCAAAGAAAGTTACGTCTGAATTTGTGTATTTCCTATAAAACTGCTATCGGCAGCGTGAAAGCCTGCATATATTACCCTTCCTAGTCTTTAATGCTGTAAAAATCAATGGTCGGTGAATTATATACTCTTTTCAATTTTACTCAAAAATTCTTAGCATGTGATTTCCACTTTGACAAATTTTTTTTTGTGAAAATTCTTTTTTTTATTGCGAATTATATTTTTTTTATTGAATAGAGAATGTTTTTTGTCTCATTTTTATTATTTAGTGTCAATAAATATTGAACTCATGCCTATTAAATGTTCAAGTAAATTATTTATGCTTGAAAGTATAATTTAACTCTATCAACATAGATTTTATGACTAATAATCTTATAAAAAGTTACAATTCATTATTTATAATAGGTTAGAATATAAATAAAAAAAATATCTAAACCATACTTGGGCAGTATTAGTTAAGTTGAACTCTTATTAGAGTCCAATAACATTCTAGTAGAGGGATTATTTGTAAGAACTCGATGGAGAAACTCGACGGAGTCGACGGAGAAGAGGAGAGAAAGAGGAGCTGGGTGAAGAGAAAATGGTTCAGCGAAACAGAAGAGAAAGGAATTAAGCTCTCTGTTGTTTGAGTGGGCGGCGAAATGAAACAGCTGGTACTTAAAGAAAAATTTCAAAACTAAGTGACTTAGTAACGATTTTTAACAAAAAAACCGATACTAAATATTACTCCGTATCGGTTTTTATGAAAGAACCGATACTAATGTTTGAGCAGGCGAGAAAATCATAGAACCGATAAAAGGCACTTAGTAACGGTTTTCAACAAAGAACCGATACTAATATCACTCTGTATTGGTTGTTTCCAAAGAACCGATACTAAATATATATCATGCATCTGCAATCAAAATATGCATGATGTGAATAAAAAAATTACAGATTTCAATTAAAAAAAATTACACATCTAAATAAAAAAATAAAATTGCACACTTAAAAAAAAAAATATAAAATTACACATTAAAATTACAAATAAAATTACACATGCAAAATTACATATGAAAATTACATATTTAATTAAAACATAACTATTTAGTCTTGTTGGATTTTGACAGTTGTACCCACACACCTTCTTCATGATCTGAACGCAGATAAGATATATGCGTATTATGTTCATCTTGCAAGGGTTCTATTCCGGTGGAAAATGGACACATAAGTTACACATTTTAGTTTTCAAAATAATTAATTATATTTGATTTGACTTTTCACACTAAATCAAGATAAAACACAGAACACCGAATTCAATCAATCATATTCTTACACTATCTAATTGTACAGAAACCGCCATAAAATATCAGAAATTCTAAACGATCGAACGGTCCATATCGAACCATGTCACCCCATCCAACAGTCATGAAAAGGGGGTGATGTGGCCTCCTTAGATTCCTTATTTAGATGTTATAATTGGTTTTTTTTGGGGGGGGGGGGGGGATTATCAACTACTGACACAAAAAATAATCAATAAATCAATTTATTGTCATTCTTGACCTAAAAAAAAAAATCAATAAATCAGTAATCTTTGTTTTATCAGCATACTGCAACATGATAAAATTTAGAATATATAGCAAAGTTGACCCTTCACTATTCAAGCAGAGCCTATTCATTATTATGCTATAAGACAGCTCTGCCATGCTGCCATCATTTAGCATGAGGGGCCAATATCTCATTCTATAATTATCTAAGCTTCCAAGCAAACCTAGGGAAAATTCTGACTTAGTCCTTGATTTTTGCCTCTGAATTATTCATGTGGACAAGTGAAAAAAATATATATTAGAAAGTTATCCTATACCACTTCTCTCAACAGGTTATTATCTTCTTTATTTCGGTTTTTTTTATGATTTTTAGGTTTGCACATAAAGTGTTTGTTGAAATGCTTGAGTGAATTTTAGGGTTTGCAATGTCTCTCTCTCAGGTAATTGTTTCCCAACGTTTTCTTTCAATGTATGATTTTTCAATAGCTCATTTTTTTGTGAAAAAATGAAAAATAGAACAAGGATGATGAGATCTTTCATTCAAGATCTCAATTGTTATACTTTCGAACGCACCATTATGTTTTCTCATAATGACTTTCAATATCTCGTGTCTTCAATCGACTGGATTGAATATCACCATGTCATATGGCATTATGACTTATTCCTAAATAAAAATAAAAAAATAATGATTTATCAAAAACAAAATGCGGGTCTCATGTGTCACTCTCATTCTCTCTCCCTCAAGTAAATAAAAAAAATAGATTAATAATTTTCACAAAAAAAATATGGGCCCTCTCTTTCTCTCTCCAACAAATAATTAAAAAAAGAAAATAAATAAATCA
>CM050898.1:4822500-4830000 GCA_027726005.1 Juncus effusus
TGACACGTGGATAAGTCAACATGACGTGACATATAGTAAGTAGCATTGACACGTAGGTAGTCAGCATGATGTAACATATAGTAAGTAGTATTGACACGTGGATAAGTCAGCATGACGTGACATACGGTAAGTAGCATTGACGCGTGGATAAAGTTGGTTGATTAGTCGTGGTAATCAGAAGATAAGTGGTATTGCCAATTTTTAGATGATTTTTGAGTTTTCAAATGAACTTTTTATTCATGAAAAAGTGTCATCATTACATATCACATGTTCCATCAAACATCACGTCCTCATTTATTGCAAAGGGTTATGATATTGCGTGACGGGTTTGGAGACGGCCCATGCACGACAGCTGACATGGCTCAGGTCTACCAAAACGCCACGACAATGCGAAGCATCTCCACCCGGCGACTTTTTCCTGAGGAGGCAATGACGGCAACACAACGGGATGAAGGTTACTACAATATATAATTCAAACATTATATTGATGATGATATAACAATATATAATTCAAACAATAATTCAGATGATGATACATAAACGTGAAGACGAAAACAATATACAGATGATGATATAATAATATATATTGAAACAAACATTATATTTATAACAATATATAATTCAGACAAAAATAATATAACTTTCTGATATAAATAATATATATAATTCAGATGAAAACAGTATATAGATATGATATAACAATATATAATTAAGATAAAATGGTATATATAGAAAATATATAATTCAGATAATATATATATATATATATATATATATATATATATATATTATAAAGTTCTGATATAACAATATATATAATTTAGAAGAAATAATATATAGATATGATATAACAATTTATAATTTAGATCAAACAGTATATATAGGGATATATAATTCAGACAAAAAATAGTATATATAACAGTGTAAGATGTAATATAACAATATATATATGTGTATATATAGATATGATATAATAGTATATACATGTGATATAGTTCAGACAAAACAATATATATATATATATATAACAATTTCTTCAGCCGATAAAATAGTATATATCAGGCCGTCGCATTAGAGGGGAAGGGAACAACGGGAAGAAAGTTAGGAGGCATCGGCGGCTGAGAAGCACATTGCGCAGCATGATGGGTCGTTACAAGACCCGTCGTGATATCCAGTTTTCCTATTGCAAAATAATAATTATTTTTTGGTGGACGGTCCTTACATTTATTTATTTTTTTGGCAGAATTTTGCTTACCGATGGTAATTACGTCTTA
Organism: Juncus effusus; assembly: GCA_027726005.1. NCBI lineage: Eukaryota > Viridiplantae > Streptophyta > Magnoliopsida > Poales > Juncaceae > Juncus > Juncus effusus. The sequence goes on from CM050898.1 coordinate 4,823,775, forward strand.
AGTGATAAATAAAATATTCTTTATCTTTCTATTACGCAAAAAATGACGGAACCTTCATATTTATTAAGAACCCAATTTTATTTTCTAATCACATACCAATGTATAACATATTTTTTCACTTAATTTCTTAACCAAAATATAATATTTCAAACAAATATAAGCAATAATCAATGCACAATCATACAAAATAAGTAGTAATAATAAAAAAATATTTCCATTTTTATTTACACTTTAATACACCAAAAGAATACCACACAAAATACTATAAATTAATGTTTCAGTTTAGATCAATTGTAATCATTACACCAGAAAATTTGAAACACACTTGTAATCAACATTTTTTTACCTAAAATACAACCTGCAATAAAAATAACCACAAAATATATTAATTTTACTATGGAAAAAATGCCTGGATTTGGTTCAATTACTGCGAGTAATTGAGAACTGGTGATAACTTGACGGTCATAATTTGAAAAGTTTATATGTAGCACTTATTACTAGTAACTACCAAAAATAAACATCAAATAAATTGAAATAAAATAAATAAATTAGAAAATGAAGAAAATAAAACCATAAAGAAATAAAACAACAATGAGAAATAAATAGAAAAAACAAAAAAATACCAACTCAATGATAGAAAAATAGAAAATAAGTGGAAAATTGGAAATAAAATAAAATATAGAAACTAATAAAAGCGGAAAAATAAAAAAGGAAATTAAAATAAACTAGTAAAATTAGTACTTTTGGAGACTTTTATTTATTGGAGATCGATCATGAAAATCTCCTCATTTATGCCCAACTTCAATTTAACACAAAAGAGAATAAAAACTCAATTTAAAATGTGTCAATATCACGAAATTGACTAATCGTGGAAAAGATTTGGGAAAATAGAGATCACAAGACCTTGAGGGCAATATTGAGCTCATGAATGAGTCCAACATCAACATTGATTCAAGTAGCTATTATCATGGGTGTGTCAGTCGTTGCCTACTTATTAGCGGGAAGTATAATCATCATCACCGGAGAAATTGTCGACGAGTTGTCAATCCACCTCTCTCTTTCCCCAACATGTTTTAGGGTGGAGACATTAAACATGAATTTTTTTTATGAAATGACTTTTAGAAGATAGAGAAAGGCTATATACATATGGTTGTTTAATTTGAAAAACTTTGAAAAAAATTGGCGGGATTTCACCTAATTATCGGCAGTAAAGGGCCTCGTAATAATTTGCAAAAAAATGGGCGGAATTTTGTCAGAATGGGCTGTCAAATAGTTGCAAGAAAGTACGATGACAACAAGATTTTTTCAAAAAAAAAAAAAAAAAAAGACTCGCATGCGTTAACTCACGTCATGTGGGTTTAAAGAAGTCTAATATTTCTTATTTTTACTAATATTTACATGTGATGACATGTCTATCTTTCTTGGAGACTTTTATTTATTGGAGATCAATCATGAAAATCTCCTCATTTATGCCCAACTTCAATTCAACACAAAAGAGAATAAAAACTCAATTTAAAATGTGTCAATATCACGAAATTGACTAATCGTGGAAAAGATTTGGGAAAATAGAGATCACAAGACCTTGAGGGCAATATTGAGCTCATGGATGAGCTCCAACATCAACATTGATTCAATTAGCTATTATCATGGGTGTGTCAGTCGTTGCCTAATTATTAGCGGGAAGTATAATCGTCATCACCGGAGAAATTGTCGACGAGTTGTCAATCCACCTCTCTCTTTCCCCAACATGTTTTAGGGTGGAGACATTAAACATGAATTGTTTTTATGAAATGACTTTTAGAAGATAGAGAAAGGCTATATACATATGGTTGTTTAATTTGAAAAACTTTGAAAAAAATTGACGGGATTTCACCTAATTATCGGCAATAAAGGGCCTCGTAATAATTTGAAAAAAAATGGGCGGAATTTTGTCAGAATGGGCTGTCAAATAGTTGCAAGAAAGTACGATGACAACAAGATTTTTTCAAAAAAGCAAAAAAAAAAAAGACTCGCATGCGCTAACTCACGTCATGTGGGTTTAAAGAAGTCTAATATTCTTATTTTTACTAATATTTACATGTGATGACATGTCTATCTTTCTTTGCATGAATTTCATTGTAATTATTTAACAATCAATGTAGTATTTTTCTAGATTTAGAAAGTAAAACAAACGAGATTATTTTTGAGATAGTTAAATCTCTCATTAACTCCGAGAGAAATAATAACTTTATATTTTTGGATTTTAAATAAAATTTAGAAAAACAACGAAAGTTGAGTTAATTACTTAATACTAGTTGTTAAAATCAAATTACAAAATAAATAAAAGAGATAAAAAAAATTATTTCATAATATCTTTACAAAGTAATATAATATATTGATTTAATTCATTTCAAAAGTTATAGATAACATAGAAATTTCCGAGATATATATATATATATATATATATATATATATATATATATATATATATATATATATATATATTGACTATCAATTATTCGGACATATCATAGACCCATTTAATCTTTTTAAGATCAAGGGCAGGTCCATTTGATCAAATAGCCGAAAACAATGAAGCATACAATATAATCAAAGCATGATCCTTAAAACCAATTTTTAAATGAATTTTCTTTTCTATGTTATACAGTCTCCTCCCCCCAGCCCCCAAACACACACACAACACCCCACCATGATAAAATTCTAGCTCCGCCCCCGGAATTGACGCCTTGCATTTTCATTTTTATTATCTTCCATAAGAGAGTACTGAAAAATTCTCGAAGGTACAAACGGGCCATTTTTCAAGATTTGAGAATCTCAACACAAAATATTAAAACTATGGTGTGGTGAGCAATCGGTTGTGTTTGTCAATTCATATATATATATATATATATATATATATATATAGGTGATAAATGGCCAGGTCCGGTCATATTTGGGTCAGGTCATTTGAGTTCGGGCTCTTTTTATATCCGGGTCATATTCGGGTTTGATTAACACGGATCGGGTCGGGTCGGTTTGTATCTTGTTTCGGTCGGATCTTTTTCGGGCAAGAATTTGTCAGGCGAATTTTGGGTCGGGTCGAGTTGTATTCGGATCTTGTTCCGGCCGGGTTAAATGGGTTCAGGTTATTTCGGGTTCGAGTTGATTTGATATTCGGGTCATGTGGAATTTAAGTATCTTCATGTTTCGGGCAAATCGGGTTCGGGTTATTTTATGAATTTCTAGAGATGACAAACTAACCCGAAACTAAGAAACCCACCTGACCTGCCCGAAATATCAAATGACTCAAGCCCTCCTGACCGGAACATGAACCGAAATGATCCGAACTTAAAATTGATGTTAACCCGACCCAATTCCAACCTGATTCTTTCCAAGACCGAAATAACTCTAACTCAAAATTGATCTTAATGTGTATCAAACTATCAATATGATACCCGAAATACTTGAACAAAACATGAAATATTCTAACCCGATGGATCTGATAACCCGAAAAAAGAACTCGAAAGAGCCGCCCGATCCACCCGATACCTAACCCGACCCGATACCCGACCCAACCAGTCCTGATCTGGATATTTTAGAAATATCAAACTACCCAAACCCGTCAGACCCGGACCCGAAGAACCCGAACTGAAATGATCCGAACATAAAATTGACCTAACCCGACCTGACTTGAACCTGCTAAAATCCGAGACCCGAGCCAAAAACTGACCTGATTTTGTGTCAATACGAAACCCGAATGTAACATGTTTGCCACTCTACATGTTTAGCCCCAATAACCGAACCTGATTCTGACCCGACTCGCCGTTTGCCACCTCTTCATAAATCTAAAGCTGCCAACATGACCTGAATCATGACCCAAACCCGAAAGAACCGCCCGACCCGCTCGAAGCCTGAAATCGTCCGACCTAGACTCGATGTATCCAAATCAATATTCTTGTGAGTTATGATATATCAATTTGAAATGTAGATAAATTGAATTGGTGTAAAATAATATATTTCATATTCAATAAGAAATATTATGATACATTAAGAACACTATGCTATAAAATCATGTTGAAATATATTGAAAATGATTTCTTGATTCATTTTACTGATTTGTTGAAAATAAAAGAATAAAATACAAAAAATGGACAAGAAAGACTAAAAAAAGAACATTTGCATTGATTTCAAAGTCCTTGTTAGATTAAATTATTATTTGGGATATATTTAAGTTTCAGGTTGGTTTAAACTTAGAGTCAATATGGGTTCGGGTTAGTTCATATCTTGGCTAAGCTTATCAGGTCTCGAGTTCTCTCAGGTCACGGGTTATATCGGGTTCGGACAAGTCGGGTTTTATGTCGGGTCGGGTTAGAGTGATCATCAAACAACAGTCATTTCGGGTTTGGGTTCTTCGAATCCGGGTTGGGCGGGTTCTAGTCATTTGGCTTTTTCAAATTTTTCGGATCGGACCGGGTCGGGTTTCGGACGGGTCGCGCGGGTCTTTCGGGTTCGGGTCATGTTTGCCAACTATATATATATATATATATATATATATATATATATATATATATATATATATATATATATATATATATATATATATATATATATATATATATATATATACATACATATACATATATATACATACATATACATATAGAGGAGGGATATATTGACCCCAAATTATCATACCCCATTCTTACCCCACTTGATTAACGGCTGAGATTGAAGCGCCGAGTTAAAATCTGATGAAGGTCGCGTGACTTGAAAATCTTCCGTCTCCACTCTCCGTTACTCTCTGTCTCTCGCCATCTCTCACTTCCTTGTCTCTCTCTCTCGTGAAGAATCTCCTGCTCTGCTGCATTAATCTCCTCTCTCCCTCGTGTAGAATCTCCAGCTCATCTCTCTCTCTCTCTCTCTCTCTCGAGCCGAACAAGAATCTCCAACTCACCCTCTGCCTGCTCGAATCAAAGAAGCACAAGCTAATCGGGTCGCCACTCTGTCTCCAGGAACCCCTCTATCTCTCTCAATCGGGTCGCGTGTGTAGAAGCCTCAACTAGAGAAGACACAACTCTACAGAACTCAATCAGAAACGAAAGGTATGGAACTGATAATTTCTTTTTTAATTCTGATTTTGTTTTTTAATTCTGATTTTGTTTATTATCAAGGCTGAGTTTTGCCTGATTTTGACTGATATAGGGATAATTTCAGTTAATTAGGGCTGATGGTGTAGTTAATGGCTGATTTGAGGATATGGGGCTGATTTCGTGGTTTATTTGGATTAATTAGGGCAGAATCAGACCTTAATTAGCTCAAATAAGACCTAATAAACACTGATTTTTACTTATTAAGTTCTAATTATGTTATTGTTTTTTGAAATATCAGGACTGTAATCAGGCCCCAATAACACACGTCCCTAATAATTCTGAATTTGACTGTTTTGAGTGGTAATTAATTTTTTCCTTGTGCAATTCGGACTAAATCAGACTATAATTGCTCGAAATGAACCATTGGTAGTACTTAATTAGACTGATTGAGGCAATTAGAGTTTACATCCATATTCTTTGATGTTTATTGATCTTCTTAATTAGAGACATTTCTAATATTATTTACTATATTTTTAATTAGGTTTAGTCGAAAATAATTGGAGGCACGAGCAAAGGGTGACATTTCATCTCATGGAGGTTGGAATCAGGGTGAATTGGAATTAGGGTTTTTAAGTTTTTTGTTGAACCTTCGAATCATGAATCCCAAAAAATACGTGAATGGGTGAACTAGAATTATGGTTAGGATTAGTTCTAGTATTAGTATGACTGTGTGAATGGATTATTTGTGTGTAATTGTTATAGATAAAATGATGACTTGTATGTTTTCATTTGTTGTATACGCTTGAAGTATATGTTTAGATAATGCATGTATATCTTGTAATTTATGTAATATAAATGTAGTTAATATTATTTGAGGCACTTTGTTGAAATATTATATCACTGGATTTGAATTAAATGAAATGTTTTTGTCTTTTCATTTGGTCATGAATTTATTAAAGTTCAATACTCTCCAATTATTTTCTTTTACAGTTCCCTAATTATTATCTTTTAACAGTTCATTAGATACCAACATATTCATATAAATAAATTTTAAATCATAAAAAATACACATGTATTAGAATCATACATATTTATTCATTCATGCACAATTCTGCACACTATATATAATCACTAAGTAAAACAAAATATATTGGAGA
>CM050898.1:4835000-4870000 GCA_027726005.1 Juncus effusus
AACGCAATACACCATGGCCTCTAACGTAGAGGGGAGCTCTCCTTCTCGATTCAACCCTCTTCTCTACAAATCCCAATAGAAATTTACAAAATCACACTCACCAGACAGGTGTTCGATTTTTTCTTGATTCCTTCTACAGAAGTAACATCTATTCACCATAACGATGCCCCTTTTCTATAATTTATCTTGTGTAAGTACTCCTCCTCTTCTTGTTAACCACAAGGATAAAGCTAGCCTCACTACCTAAATCACTATCATATTCACGTAAAACTAATTTGTGGGGTCCAAACAAGACACAACCTTGTCGACAGCAGTCATATCATATCTAATCACCATTAAACTAGGATTTTGGGGGGAAAATTAATTTTGAAACTAGTTTTGATTTTGGGGGGAAAATATGAACAATGTTTCGTCTATAAATATGGGTGACACCCCAGCACACAAAACTCATTTTTCTGCTTCCAACATTTTCTGTCAATTACCAGTTGGCTTGCCAGTTACCACCACATTAATGGACTGTTTATGAGATTTAGTAATGCCGATCTGAAGAATTGAAATATTTTCGAGATTTAGCAATGCCGATTATCAGTTGGTGATGAAGATAAAGCAAAGAGAGACGGTGTATGGGTGAATTTCAAATCTTGGAAGATATCTGTTGATGCCATGCCATTCGTGTTCTAAAAGAAGGTTAGTTATATCAATTTTTCCAAACCTATATCAAGAAATTACTGCTGGTAATTACTCTGTAACACCTGTTTGATTGAGTGAATTGGGTAACAATGTGTTATTGGCGTAAGGATTATGTTAAAATAGTATAGTCCAATAGTAAAATTGTGGGAAGTTCAATAAATTATCTTATTTCAGTAAATAGTTGTTACAAATATTGAAAAAATGAAGTCATGTTCATATATCACTAATGTGTGATGATAGAGTAATTACTGGTGGTAAGCAGTTGTGCTTTATGACCTAAATATTTTTTCTACGGATTTGGATCAAGATCTTTGGGATGCAGGAGCATCACTACAAGGCACATCTTTCGGGCTGTCGTCCAATATCCATCTCGCCCTTTTTGTCCAAAGATCCGCTGACTGATTAAGAATTTGTCAGTATTTAGGTAGTAGCACTTTTGTGATGTCTAATTAGGGACTAAGTTTGATTGCATGTGGTAAGTTTTGTATATTGAGGAATTTCTTGTTTGTTGGAAGTGTGTTGTAATAGATTGGGTTGAAGAATTTAGTGTGTAATGTTATGCTTAACCAAATTTATTTATTTATTTAGTTCTACATAAACAGCTATTGATTACCAGGATTAATCTGCAAGATCAATTTCTTTATTTTGTTCTATCAACAGAAACAATTTTTCATATAAAAGAGAAATTAAATTCACTACAAATTTACCTTGTGACTGATAAAAAGTCATTAATGTGTGCTGACGAAGAAGATGAAATACATGTTTTATCTTGTAAAATGTGAACTTAATGAGCTAAAGTTGATTTGACAATGAAAATAAAAAATAAATATGTCAATGTATAATAAATGCTCATATAGGATTATATAGCCTGTAGCATTTTTCTAGTACATTTTATTGTGGAATCCAACCATGTACAAGTTGGATTTGATGTATGGCAGAACTTGTGCAAGAAAAAATATGCAAAAATGAATCTATAAGAATGAATAAGAGGACCAAGCGAGTGGGTTTATTACTTGCATCATATAGATTACCACTATATAGCTGAAACATATATTCTTTTCTATAGTGCGAGAAGGAAAATAATACATAGGCAAATATATTAAATACAAAATGGACCTGGCGACATGAAAAAAAATTAATATGTGCTCATCAATGAGATGATAAATAACCAATTTGTTGCAAATATTAAACTTATGAGCTAGAGTTTGTTTTATCACAAAATTTATAACATAATAATAAATGTCATTTCATGTAGCATTTAATGAGCATGTGTGCAAGTAATGATCATGTAGCATTTAATGAGCATGTTGCATTTACTTTGAATAGATTTTTTGTTGGGAGCCATCTGTGTAAAAAGGCAGACATTTTAACATAATTTTCCATTATGAAGTTCTTCTATTAATTAAGCCCCACATATGCCCCTGATTGTGTGATTTAATGAGTTGAATCTACTGATTACCAGTATCAATCAGCACTATATATTATTTGAAATCAGTGTGAAGTCTAAAAAATACCGATAAAAATGTTGCTCGTTAATGGGAAATTTATTGTGTGATGTACATAAAGATATAAATAAGTGATAAAAATCCATTAATTAGTTGCAACTATAGAAATTATAAGTTAAAGTGTAATTCACCAAAAATAATTTGTATTGTATATGTAATGATCATATAACGTTAATGAGACTGATTAATTTAATTTAGCTGAGGGCAGATATTTAAAAATTACAAAGGTTTCTTTTTTTCTTATACATTTGCAATAAAAAGAAAAAAGAAAATCAAAAGAAACAATTGGGCTTTTCTAAAGAAAATATGTCATTTCATTGTGCAAGTAATGATCATGTAGCATTTAATGAGTATGTTGTATTTACTTTGAGTAGGTATTAAAATATTGGGAGCCATCTGTGTAAAAATGCAGACATTTTAACATAATTTTCCATCATTTTAATAAGTTGAATCTACTGATTATCAGTATCAATCAACACTATATGTTATTTGAAAACAGTGTGAAGTCCAAACAAACGATAAAAATGCCGGTTGTATTGTACATGTAATGATCATACAAATTTAGTGGGACCCATCATGGTATAAATTTGATTAGTTTTATGACAAAAACCTTGCAAAAAAATTAAAATATTTGCAAAGATATCACTTATAAATTATAATGATCATATAGCATTAATGAGCATTTAATGAGCATGGTTACTTTAATTGGAGTAGACACCTAATGGACTCAGTATGGTACAAGTTTAATTGGTTTTATGACAGGAAATATTTGCAAAGATACCACTCGATTGAAGTACAAATTCACCTTGAAAAATGTAAACCACTATATCCTGATTACTAGTAGGTATCATTGAAGGAAAACTGGAAAACTCATGCAAAGTGACATAAGTATGATGTCACGACCACGACTTTGTGGCATTGGGGCTAACTAGACTTTTCATTATATTTAATAGGTGGGGTCGATCATACTACAATTTTTATTCTTAGTGGTATTTGTATCTTCTATAGAATTACCAAATCTGTTGAGGTGTAGACACCTACCACCATAGTTTTATATGCATTATTTGTTGTAGTAAATACTCAGTTTTCACTCCATCTCCATTTTACTCTTATCTCTTTCCTGTATTTTTTTGAATATTTGGAGCAGGCTCATAAGTCCTGCGTCCAATTTTTATTAAACCAAAAAAATTATCTACAAAAATATTTACAAAATGAGAAAAGAAAAACTATACAAAGATAACCAAAAATTACCAAAAGAGAAAAAACAAAAAAACTAGAAGAAAGAAAATTAAGCAAAGACTTCAATAAATTCTCTTCGAGTTTGTAGAATCAGTGTCGCTAGTTCCCAATGATTGGAGATATTTTCCGTAAATGTTCTATTGCATCTTTCCCTCCAAATTCCAAAGAAAAAGAATATTAAAAGTTGTTTTAGCTTCATCGATTCCCCTTCTTCAAATATTTGATGTAAGGTTACCACATGATTTTGGGATAGATTCAAATCCTGATTCAATAGTTGAGCTACAATTTCCCATACTCGAGATGTATAGGAACAAAAGTTAAATAAATGGTTCACCGATTCACTCTCCCTTTTACAAAGTGCACATCGATTAACAATGTTCCAACCTCTTTTTAATAGATTATCGATCGTGAGGATTTTATTTTGTTGCGCTAACCAAATAAAAATTTGCATTCGCGATGGTGCTCTTATTTTCCAAATATTTTTCAATAGATTACCAGAATGAACACCTCTAGCTAGCACTTTGTAGGCGTTTCTGGTAGTAAAATGACATGTTTGTTCCCATTTCCATTTAGTCAACTGACTCTGCGAAGTTAATGGAGTTGATTTTGATTTGCAGTTCTGATAACTCTTGCATTGCCTTATTTGATAAGGGGTTTCTTATATGCAAAGCTCTTGCAAGGTTTGTTTCTTGGACCCATTGATAGAATTCAACCAATGTGCCACTTCTTTGTTGGGAGAAAGAATAGAGGGAGGGTAGAGTAAATTTTAGTCTTCCTTCACTCCAATTTGAATCCCAAGAATTGATCATCCTTCCGTCACCAATAGCAAATTCTGTGCTAGCAAAAAAGAAGTTCAATAGTTTGCATACATCATTCCAAAAGAAAGAGTCCTGAGCCGAATTCCTCTTCTCATCCAAATTTGCAAACTGAATCGGACTTACTAGCTTTTGCTAATTAGATCCATTTTCTTGAAAATATTTCCATAGCCATTTGGTCATGAGTGCTTTATTAAATAATTCAAGATCAATAATACCCAAACCTCCTATTTCCTTGGGTCTACAAGCTTTTTTCCAAGAGATTAGACTATAACCTGATTCTTTATTTCCTTTCCATAGGAAGTTTCTTCTTATTTTATCAATTTCTTTTATCACCCATTTTAGAAAGGAGAAAACAGAGAGATAATAAACATGAATAGTAGTCAACACTGAATTGATAAGTACCAATCTCCCCCCTATCGAAAGGAGACTTTTTTGCCAGCCCTCAAGCCTCTTAGCTATTTTTTCTATTATCAGACGGAACTCCTGTTTAGTTGGTCTTTTATAATGTAACGGTAGGCCTAAATATCTCATAGGCAAATTCGTTGGGCGACATCCCAAATTCTCAGCTAGACTAGTCAGTTCATTATCATCAACATGAATGGCAGCCACTTCTGACTTATCGAAATTTATTTTTAAATCTGAAACTTTCCCAAACATTTTCAGGATTGATTTAAACCTCCTGATCTGATCAACCTCCGGGGGGATGAAGAATATGGAATCATCAGAATAGAATTGCCCGACATAAGTATCCAGGACCGGTCTAATAAAGAAACTCCTATTTGCTAATTTCTCTATTATTCTCGCTAAGGTGTCCATAACTATAATAAATATGTATGGTGATAAAGAATCTCCTTGTCTAACTCCCCTTTTTAAGTGTACATTTTTTCCGGATACTCCATTTAAAATAATTCTTGTTGAGCCTTTTAGAATGGCATTTTGTATCCAAATCCTCCATGTATTATTAAATCCTCTTACTTGGAGAATGACATCAATAAAATCCCAACTAACTGTATCAAAGGTCTTATAAATATCAGCTTTAAATATTAGCATAGGAACTTTTTGGACATGTGATTTATGTAATATTTCCCTTGTGAACATAAAGCAATCAGCAATGTTCCTTCCTTCAATGAAGCCGGATTGATTCCTTAGAATTAAATCATCTATATATATTTTTAGTCTGTTGGCCAATACTTTTGAGAATATCTTTTGAAGGCTACTAATTAAGCTTATTGGTCTGGAATTAGCGCAATAAAAGATTCATTGAATTTACCCAAACCTATCAAGGTGTGAGCTTCATTATTCAAAATCGTCAATATTTCTTCCTTTAAACCAGACCAATAAACCTTAAAAAATTCTCCCGTGAAGCCATCGGGTCCAGGAGACTTGTCTTTCGGCCAATGTTCTATGACTTCATTAATTTCTTCCATTTTTAATGGTTCATCAAGACCAATTAGTTCGCGCTTTGAATCTTCAAAAACCCGATTTAGATTTAAAACTTAGTCAATACAAATCCTTTCCCCTTCATTACCCATTAAATTCCAATAAAATGTATGTAGAATATCCGCCTTTTTTTTTATGATCTCTAATTTCCTCGTCACCATTCTTCAACATCGGGATCATTAAATTATTTTTATTTAAGGTAGCTTTTTGATGAAAAAATTTGGTGTTTGCATCTCCTTCCTTGATCCACCTAACCTTGGCTCTTTGTCTCCAATAAATCTCATCAAATACAGCTAGCTCCCGGAATCTTTCCTTTGATTTATCCCTCACCCAAATTTCTAGAGCTGAAAGTGTTCTAGTATCGCTCTTTTTGTCTAGCCAATGTAAAACATGTTTATAATTTTCAGTCTCAATCTGAATATTACCGATTCTCTCCTTACTCCATCTCTTTAAAGTTTTTCCCAAATTTATTAACTTATTTAAAAATTGATCTATCGTATCACATCTTGGATGTAAATGCGAATTAATGATCTCTTTTGCTTCTTCATTCCTTAGCCACCAATTTTCAAATCTCTTTCCTGTGTTAATTGCAGTTCTCTGACTTTTCTTTTCAGAAAACTCAATTTTTGAGTTGGCCTCTATTTTGAGTTCAGATGAAACAAAGTTTCAGCATTTTCATTTGCTTGGTATTGAGCTAGTCTTACATTTTGAGATCTAGTGTGTGAGAACAAAGATGTGAGATTATGACAGAGAAGTCTCTCTCCCCAATTATTACACCACATATTCGTCTTATAATTTTTTTGAAGGAAAATGGCTTCGTGGAGTTTCGAATTCACAATCATTGAGCTGTAGAGATGTGCATTACCACTTTACTAGAGTTGGGTTTGCAAACTCTGCACCGTATCACCTCTACCAATTACAAACTCTTCACTACATTGAAAGTGTTGGAGCAAATAATAATAAAACTCAAAATTAATGTCATTTATTGTGTAGCCATAAATTGTCACATGTTATCCAATTTGTCTTGATCCAGCCAAACCTGTTAAGACCATTATTTATTTCGTACATAAAGAATATAAATATATATGATATATACACTCATTATTTAGTTTTACTAGTGAAATTGTTAATAGTATAATATATTTTATTATGTTAAGTGACAAACATACAATTTTAAGACTATAAGAATAATGAAAAACATAATTACTATGACCAGCCTTATTATAAAATATTACAAAATAACTATGACCTAAGGAAATGCTATATATGGTCATTAATTAACTTTATGATCATGGCATTATGTTTCAGTAAATTAATCTTGCAGAATCTTTCCAATTTCAGAAAGTCAAGGTACGCATTTACATTTATTTATTGTACCAATATATTTGCAAAATTCTTATATTACTATAATAATATGATAATTAATGTTATAGCTTTGCAATAAATAAATAGATTTCATAAACTATATTGAATTATTGTAGGATAGTAAAAACATATGAAAATTAGATGTTTTCATCACCCTTCACATACTTTGTAAAACGACTTCTTGAATTAACTATGTTCATAAGGCAAAAATAGTAACTGGAAAAATAAAAACATGAAATGTGGTAGTAATAAAAAAAAAGTTAAATAAATGTCATGTAATACAATTATTATATCAAGCATTAATTATATAGTAAATGTTACCTTTAGAACACAAAAATTAAAATCATTCCTCTCTTACGTTATGAGATACTATTATATACTTCATATGATATTTATTATCCCATATATTAAATTCATATGATATTTATTATCCCATATATTAAATTCCTGAAATGTGGGGGTCCAATGAAAAATCATTAAATTATGGGTGCTAATATATTGCACGCCACTTTTGGGCGCGACCTGTGCGCGACGCTGACATGGCGGATGCCACGTCAGCCAAAGCACGACGGGAGCGCGATGCTTCTCCATTCAGCGTCTTCCAGCTCAGCAGACAGCGACGGCAGCACGACGGGGTGAAAACAGAGGCGCGACACGAAAATAGTATATATATATATGATATAATTCAGACAAACAGTATATATATATATATATATATATATATATATATATATATATATATATATATATATATATATATATATATATATATATATATATAGTTCATACAAACAATATATATATATCACTATATGTTCTGATAAACAATATATATTATTCAGATGAAAACAATATATAGATATGATTAATTCAGACAAACGGAATATAGCAGACCCGTCGCGCTCGAGAAGAAATGGACGACAAGGAGAAGATAGGAAACTCCGCCGGTTGGGAAACACGTCGTGCAGCACGACGTGTTGCTCTGGGAGTCCCCAAGAGTGGAGTGATTTTCATTTTCCCTTAAATTATTTAAGCTAATTATTTTCAAATGCTAATAATTTAATACTTTTATTTAGTTTATATGATTTTCGTATATTGAGTAAAATTTGCAGATTATTAAATGAGACAAATGTCGACATGAAAATATGTACAACTTCAAGTGACTCAAAGATCAGCTTAAATGGAGGGTGCATGAAAATATGAAGGACATCAAGCCATTATTACTCAGCATCGATCAATTTGACAGGCTTGTTTTACACTGTTATTATTATTTCATATTTTATTAAAACAATATATATAATAAGCCGTAATTATAACATAAGACATTTTGTGATAACACCCTATAAGAATTGATTAAATTAGAGTTATACATTAATTTTCTAGTATATTATCTCTGGAAGAATAAAAAAAAAAAAAATAGGTTCAACATAAATTGACCTCTAAAATAACTTTGCATAGCCTACTAATTGACCCATAAGACAAATGTAATAAATTAATGTACTAATTGACCCATAAGATAAATGTAATAAATTAATGTAATGAGATGAAAAGCCAATTTAAATGGGTATTTACTTGTAAAAATTATATGATTTAATAACCAATCATGTCGCCAAGCCCTTAATCAAATATTAAAATGTTATACCTTTAAGTTACGAAATGTGGGGGTAAATAGTAAAAGGACTAACATTCAACTGTCAATTGTTATGGATTTAGGACCCAGAATGAAGCTACAGTAAAAATGATTTTGCAAAACAGAAACTCGGCAACAAAGGTACGTCTACTGCATTTCAATTAATTTTACTTTCAAAGCATCTTATGAGTAAAAGCAAGAAATAGTTAGCACTAATAAAAAAGAATGATATATTTAAGTAACTGAAAATATGACAACTTTTAAACAATTCGGTGTAAAAGAAAATATTAAATGCCGAAAAAAAAGGATTTCATCATGCAACAACCAGCAACCAATAATATGATGTGCTATTAATTACTGTAAACATTACATTACTCATAGAAAACTCCAATTAGTTAATTATATCAAACTGTCATTTATAGAATGATGGAAATATATAAAGCTTGTATATTATGAGTTCATACTTTATGAATTGTCTAAAAGGCATAAAAAAAATATATAGAGATGGTTAAAATAATAAATGTTATATCATTGAAAATAGCACATATATATAATAGCTTGATTATTAATATTTATTTGATTGTATATATATAGAGAAAAATATTCTTGAGCTAATATAGAATTTATTTTGAGAACTTATTATGCAAGTTCCTATTGCAGATAAAAAAAAATGCTTGCAAGAGAGGAGGCCGGCAATGGGATCTACAAAAAGAACAAGTTCCTTCAAATAAGGAATAATATATATATAAATAATAATAAAATGGATAGAAATATCCATATTATCATCTAGCAGGATAGGACTAAGACCAAAATAAATCAACATGCTGTGTTAACCTAATATCTGTAACAGGAGATTCCTTAAAGAATGTTCAATGAGTAATAACAAGCTGATAGGTTGATTACAAGCACATAATTATTGGAGCACCGATTCCAAACCTATCCCTATGGTGAGTGTGCTACTATGTAGTGGATAAGATTGAGCATATAGTTCTTAATGAGTACGGAGGCGGTAATTTTTGTAGGATGTGATTCTACATACATCCTTAATAGGAACTCACCTATATGAGAGTGTCCGTATACGGCCGCGGTGCGGGGCATGGGTAAGTCCCTATAACTCTCACGAAAAATTCAAGATAGTTGTGCGAGGCTATTATAATAAAGCACAAACCGCCGATGATAGTCTTCCTACTATGCGTGTGATAGTGGAGTCTAGTTCAAAGAGGCGAGTTCAAGATCTAGTTCTCGTTGCTTCCTTCAGACAGAAATTGTTACACTAAAAAAAAGTTCAAATATTATAAGATATTTTTACTGAATGCGTAGTATAAATACCCAACAAACTATTTTTAAAACTTTTAATATTATTTTATTACTAAATTTTTATAACTATATACTTTTGAGTTTTGTGGGGGAGTGTTGGAGCAAATAATAATAAAACTCAAAATTAATGTCATTTATTGTGTAGCCATGAATATTCACATGTTACCCAATTTGTCTTGACCTGGCCTAATCTGTTACTATGGTTTTCTAGGAAGTTATTAAAATTATTTAAGACTTCTTAATGGACATTAATTGACCAGTCATCACGTTTATTTCCTTCTAACCATGGCCTGATGTTTAGCATATATATATATCAGGTCATGAGCATAGTTGAGACAGAACAGAGACACATGAGACAGAGAGAGAAAAGAGATTATATACCTAAGAAACATACACAGACATACTCTCAATAATCCCCTACATCATCTCAATATATATATATATATATATATATATAGTCTTCTCTATAAAATCCAAAGAACCCAAAGTCTCTATCACTATTGCAAGGGCATCAATAGTGAAAATAAATAGATGAGGAGACAAGGGGTCAATCTGTATCAATCCTCGCTTTAACTAGATATATACGTTATATCATCCACTTTTGATTATATGTTGTTTTGGATAAATTGTATGCACACTAATTAGTAGGTCCGTGGTTTAATTAGAATCATGTATTCATCTGTAAAATCTAGAAAGAAGAGTTCTTAGATTTTGTTACTAAGTCGTCTTAAGCAATTATGCTTGATTTTTTCCTGTATTGTATTAAATTTTAATAATTTCCATATATTTACCAGGTTGCTCTCATAAAAACATATAATGAAGATTATGTCTAAACAAAAGAAATAATTAAAATAACAATTATTTTATTAAACATCATAAGTAAATATCAAATTACACAAACATCTCTTTGTACACCCAACGAGATATATTGAGCATACAAATTGATACATATACATCTCTCTTCTCTCTCAATGCGACCTTCAAGGACTGCCGGAGGAAGAAGGCAAAGATTAGACATGATTAGATGGAACCTTGACTCCAGAAACACCTGGAATGATAGTTGGATCCGAAACAGATGACATTGGATTAGTTGGAAGACCAGGAGTGGTCACCGGAATGGTAGAAGTGCTTGGTAAAGCCGCCGGAACATTCGGAAAAGTCGGCACTCCACCTGTACTACCTGGCATGGTCGTGGGAAGATTGGGGACAAATGGCATTAGATTAGGGGTAGTTGGCATCGTTGGCAGTTGAGTCGGATCAATAGCAGGATTTTGACCTGTAGAACCTGGTACAATAGTGGGAAGATTAGGGGCGAATGGCAATAGATTGGGAGAAGTTGGCATTGTTGTAGGGAACTGAGTCGGGCTAGTAATAGGTATTTGTTCAGGTACAACACTGTCTAATAGATGACGAGCTGCTAGATTTCCATTAATGGTCACCAAGGCCAAAAGCAATGAAAGAAATAACTTCATAGTGAATGCCTTTAGTTGGGAATATGAAGTTTCGATAATGGGATTTGGATTTTTTTAGTGAGTTTATGATTTGATGTGAGTTATGTGATGCTTTAGGAGATGGCCAATATATAGCCTTGAATTCTCTGAATGTTGGTGGAGCTAATTGGATATTTTTTCTTTTGGCAGTTTGTCTATGGCTAATCGGAGAAGATATTTGTTTTGTTGTTTCCTTTGAATGAGTGAAAGAGCTTTAAAAGATATGTTACATCCAAAGTTTGTTAATTGTCATTCTTATCTCTTTTGAGTTGAATGAAGGTTTTGTTCTTTGAAAGAAGTTGAATGTTTTTTCTATTTTTGAAGCTCAACAAATTGAATGAAGGTTATATCATAAGTGTATTCATTTATTCAAATTATGGTGTGATAGTCTTGGATCGATGGTTATTTCTACTGTCAACTTTTTTTCTTCTAAATTGTTGTTACAGTTTTAACGCCTAAAATTCTTTTTGAATGTGGAGACATAGGATCAGGATCAGATTCCTGGTATGATTTTTCTGTCACACTTTCAAACTGTAGTTCTGAAAAAAAAAATTGATGGAAAATATTTCATGTAAAATGTATATATATTAACCAATACATGATATATGGAAATCAGATAATTGATTAAGCTTTTTATGAATATAAAATAATAAAGAAATGCAATAACATAGGAAACAGCTGAATTATATATAAAAAATTTAATCAGACTTTATTGTAAATATTATAAATTTATATTATTAACATGAAATGATTATGATTTGCGTATAAAAGTAATATAATAAACTCAACGGTAAATGGAAATTGCGATGGAAGCCTTTTTCTTTGGGATAAACTTCACAGTCCGCTTAAGTACCTCTAATGTCTGCCTTTTATTTACAAAACTAATCAGTAGTAGAAACAAAATTTCCTCTACCCCGCAGTCCCGCCCAAACATTCACAATAAATAATTAACTATCACTAGTATCTCAGATACAAAAGAAACAGTGTCAAATATTGTTTAATTGAGAGAATAGAAACTTTTATTATTACATATTAGAAAAAAAAACGTAAAAAGAAACAATTTAACATCTAAGTGATAGAGTATTAGGATATTGATAGAGTATTAGCAAGATAATTAAGAGTGATCACTCAATGTATGGCTACGATTAGTTCACTAAATGAGTGGTTAGAATAGATCTAACGGCTAGTTAGCTAGTGGCTTAAATTAACTCAAATGTATTATAAATAGAGTCTTGTGTAATCTCCTAATGAATGAAAAATATAATTACTCTTCTTCCTTCTACTCTTCTCAAACTCTCTCTCTCTCTCAACATGGTATCAAGCCTTTAATATTTTTCAAAAAATAATACCTCAAGAAGCTCTCTTTTTCTCCAAATTCTCCACAAAAATTTCTTTTCTTTTCTCTCAAGACTTAATCTTGATATTTCTTTCCCCTCTCTTGACATTTCTTTTCTCTCAAAACTTAATCTTGTCATTTCTTCCAACAAAACAAGAGAAATTCAATCTTTTTCAAAAAAAAAACTTTTTCTCCAAGAAGAAAATAATATCTCAAGAAGCTCTCTTTTTCTCCAAATTCTCCACAAAAATTTCTTTTCTTTTCTCTCAAGACTTAATCTTGACATTTCTTTCCCCTCTCTTGACATTTCTTTTCTCTCAAGACTTAATCTTGACATTTCTTTCAACAAAAACAAGAGAAATTCAACCTTTTTTTCCCCTTTTTCTTTTCCTTTCAATTACTCCGAATGGCACCTACATCAACCGCAACTGATGATTCATCAGTTAGTATTTCAATGACCAAACCAAATCACCTTTTCTCATCAAATTACCACCAAACTAACCGATTCAAACTACCTAATCTGGAAATTCCAAATTCAAACCATTATCGAAGGTCATAGACTTGGTGATTTTCTTGACCCTATCACTGATCCACCACCCAAAACCCTAACCGAAACCACAAACAATGTTTCCAGCACAGTCCCCAATCCAGCTTACAAAGACTGGCATCGCCAAGACAAGCTGATACTAGGCTGGATTCTGTCATCCGTAACAGAAGCAGTTGTGGCACAACTCATCAACTACACGACAACTGCCTCTGCCTGGACTATTCTTGCTCGACGATACCAGGCCTCTTCAAAAGCTCGTCGACACGAACTGAAAAACCAACTCCAAAACACGAAACAGGGAGGCCTGTCTTGTTCTGAATATTTGAGCAAGATGAAGTACCTTGCTGATCAGTTAGCAACGATTGGTTGCCCTGTCGAAGAAGAAGACCTTGTCGACTTCTGCCTGAATGGCTTAGGACCAGAATACGAGAGTTTTGTCATGGCGATAAATCAACGTGCCGATGAAGTAACGTTTCCAGAATTCTCTGGAAGTCTGATCAATCAGGAACAAGTGTTGGCTCGAAATAGATCTATCGCCATTAATTTCTCTCAGTTCTCAAACTCGAACGACACCTCTTCTTCTTCTCCAACCTTCTCCTCGTTCGTATCGGCTCCGAATGGAAGTGGATCACAAGTGTATGGTGCACCGACCGCCTATTATACTCAGTATGGGCCTTCCTATAATGGGCCGGGTAATTTCGGTTTTAATGGGTCTTTTTTGAACCAAAATCAATCCAGTCTCCAACCTAGTCCATATCAGCCCAATTTTCAAATGGGCCTATCTCAAAATTCTATCTTGGGTCCGATTCCAAATCAGCAAATTGTCGACGCACTTGCCACCCAATTGATAAACATTCGGTTTTCTAATAATCGGGGAAACAATAAAAATCGAGACAAACACAATAATAATCCTAATAATACTAGTAATAATAATAACTATAATCGCAAGAAGGTGCGATGTCAGATCTGCAAAATTCCTGGTCACACTGCTGATATATATCGCTGGTGTAACAACAACAACAACAACAACAACAACGACGACGACGACAATCAACCTCAAGCCAACACACTCTACGCTTCACCAACCGTTACCGATGGATAGTATCTCGACTCAGGCGCTACAAATCATGTGACTTCTCAACTCGCCAACCTAAACTCACACACTCCATATCTTGGCACTGATCAAATTCGTGTCGGGAATGGAGCAGGTTTGAAAATTAATAATCTTGGTCAAACTCATTTTAATTCTTCTACACGTGATTTACAACTTAATAATGTCCTACATGTCCCTCAAATAACCAAAAACCTAATAAGCATTTCTCAATTTACAAAAGATAATCAAGTTGTTATTGAATTTAATCCGTCTTCTTGTCTTATTAAGGACCTAGTAACTGGAACCCCGCTTCTCAAGGCTTCCCTTTATTAAGGACCTAGTAACTTAGAAGGTGGAGACAAACACATAAGAAGAGAAGTTGTGCATCTTTTTTAACTTTTTTTTTTTGACAAATAGACCCCGGGTTGAACCTGGGAGCCTGCATTTAATATAAATAAGTTGGATCGAAGAATTCATTATAAAAATTATTACAAATTATAGCCAAAAGAATTGGCTAAAATAAAATAAAGTAAGAGGAAACTGTCAGAGAAGGCACGTCCAGAGAGCAATGTCAGCCTTGATTGAATCCAGTATCGCTGGGGCAGTACATTGGCGATCTGTGAAGGTCCTTGCGTATCTCTCTTTCCATATCCAAAAGCATGTGTTTGTAGTTTAATTCTGAGCCGAGCATCCCCTTTTTGCTTGAGAATTTGTATGATGTTCATGTTATCTAATTGCATTCCCTTAAAAGAGATGTCGTACAGATTCCGCCCCTGATTTGCATAAGAGGCAAATGTTAGGCAAAATGAATCCTCTTTTTCCTAGCTGGTCTAATGTTGGCAGAATATCTCGCACTAATCTCCAAGGGCCCGTTCGGTAACATGGAATAAAAGTGGAAGAGTGGAAGTAGGTGGAAGAAATTTACTTATTCCGCCGAACAAAAGTGGAAGTAGGTGGAAGAAATTTATTTATTCCGCCGAACAAAAGTGGAAGAAGATGGAATAAAGAGTAGAAAAGTGGTTTAATTTTATTCCATGGAGGAGGGGGGTGAAAGAGTGGAAGAGAGGTGGAATAAGAAGATTTGTCTTTTTTCTCTAGCATATATAGAAACGCGAGAAAACAATATATAATTTCAATCCGTCACTATAGTATTACTACAGTATCCCGTTGTGATTTCCCATTTCCCATTAATTAATTAAGTAACAATCCGATGGTATTTGTCATTTCATATGTATGTTATGTCATGCACTTTTGATAATCTGTTGTTTTGAGATAAATTATATGCACACTAGCAAGTAGGTCCATGATTTATTAAGAACCGTGTATCCATATGTAAATCTAGAATAAAAGTTTTTAGATCTTTTTACTAATTGTGTTTTAACAATTTTGCTTGATTCTTTCTGTATTGTACTAAAATTTAATAATTTCCATATATTTACATGGTTGCTTTCATAAAAAACGAGTAACGAAGATTATATATAAATGAAAGAAATAATTAAAATAACCATAGCAGCATAGCCTGGATATTATCTTGATAAATATCATAAGTAAATATCAAATTACACAAACATCTCATCGTACACACAACAAGATTATATATTAAATCTTGAGGATTGCCCGAAGAAGAAGATGAAGATTAGACAGGATTAGATGGAACCTTGAGTCAAGAAACGCCTGGAATGACATCTGGATTCGAAATAGATGACATTGGATTCGTTGGAAGATTAGGAGTTGTCAAAGGAATGGCAGAAGTACTTGGTGATGCTGCCGGGACATTCGGAATAGTTGGCACTCCCCCTGTTGGCATGGTTGTGGGAAGATTGGGTATAAATGGGGGACAAATGGCAATAGATTCGGACTAGTTGGCAATTTTGTAGGGAATCGCGATGGGTTAATAGGTATTTGTTCAGGTGCAACAACATCTAAGAGATGACGAGCTGCAAGACTTCCATTAATGGACACCATGGCCAGAAACAATGGAAGAAAGAACTTCATACTGAATGCCATTAATTGGGAATTGAAGATTTAATAATTGGATTTGGATTTTGTTAATGTGTTTTTGATTTGATTTGAATTCTGTAAAAAATTTTGAGACGGTGAATATATAGCCTTGAGTTCTTAGAGTTAATTAGATCTTTTCTTTCGGTAGTTTGTCTATGGCTAATTTGGGAAGTTATTTGTTTTTTGTTTTCCTTGAATGAATGAAAGATCTTTGAAACAAGTCAAATTACTTCATTGAAACAAAGAAAACTTTTAATGCGTTACATCCAAAGTTTTGTTAGTTATTATTCTTATTTCTTTAACTTGAATGAAGGTTTTGTTTTCGAAAAGAGGATGCATTACGAGTTTCTTAAGTTTGACAGAAGTTGAATGAAGGTTAGCTCAGATGTTTGTTTATTTGTTCAAATTTCAGTGTTATAGTCTTCTATGGATGGTTTATTTCTACTGTCAGCTTATTTCTTCTAAATTGTTATTACGGTTGCTCCTACAACTACAATTCCCTTTGAAATGGTGAGACATAGGTGATTATTTTGTTACTTATTTCTAGATTGCTTCTTATTGCTTCATCCAAAGCTTTGTTAGTTATTATTCTTATTTCGTTGAGCTGAATGGAGGTTCTGTTCTTTGAAAAAAGTTGATGATTTTTTTCTTTATTGATGCTTAACAGAAGTTGAATGAATTAGGTTATATTGGAAGTTTGTTTAATTTATTTTCTTGGATCGTTGGTTATTTCTATTGTCAGCCTTTTCTTCTAGATTATTGTTATAGTTTTATCTCCTACAATTTGTTTTCAATGTTGAGACGTGAGTGATATTTGGTATGATTATTGTTATCGTTTTATCTTCTTGGTAACCCTCCCTTAGAGTGTGCTCCAGAAGAGAGTAAAAGAAGAGAGGGAAGAGGAAGAGAAAATATCTCTTGCTCCAATATTTTATTTTAGAGGAGATGAATGACGAGAAGGGAACAATTAAATCTTCTCCTTCAAATAAAAAAAATTCTAAATTTTGTCTCCCTCCAAATTGAGGGGGTACATTTTTTCTCCTCCCTTCTTTTCTCATCCTCTTCCTTCTTCTATCTTCTCCTCTCTTTTCTTCCCCTCCAACACAAAGTTCTGGAGCACACTCTTAATGTCCATATAACTTTCCAGATAATAGCATAGTGTTGTATCCCTGACCTGTAAGGTGTAAATTGATTTTTTTTCCCCCAAAATTATTTTACACATTTCCTTAACCGAAAACTCTCCCATTTTAACTTGTGTTCATACTAAATCGTCTGTTTGTTCTTTTATCGAAGGCTAGTTCAGTTGGATCCTACTTATCTCGTTAACATGGTGAGACAGAAAGAGCATATTAAGTTTACCCTCATCCCATTGCCTTGTATCCCCCAGAATCAGATCACATATCTTTGTACTCCTTTGAGTGTTAGCAACTGGTACGTATTCTAACTTGAACCATGGCTGGCATTGATTTTTTCCCCATTTCCAATTCTCCAACTAATTGAGTCCCTTAACCACCCTCTAACATTAAGAATGCTCTTCCAGAATGTAGAAAGATTATTCATTCGATGAGATTGCCAGATTGAAGTGCGAGGATAATATTTAGGTCAGACCTGATCCATCCAGATGGCATTCCCACCCTCAGCTGTTTTAGGACGATGGCTTTGTTGAGGCACTCGAGGTCTCTTACCCCCAATCCTCCCGAATGTTTAGGTTTATGTATGTTTCCCCATTTATTCCAAATTTGGTATCTATTTGAGGTCATTTGATTGGATCCCCAAAAGAATTTCTTCATCAATGATGTTAACTTGTGGATACACCCTTGGGAAGTAACTATGTTCTCATGTAGTAAATTGGTAAGCTCTCTAACACAATCTAATGAGGACTATTAACCCGCATGTGATAGGTATTTTGATTGCGCCTGCTAACCTGGAATAGAATTTCAATATTAGGTTATCATAGTCCCCCATTACCTTTCGCCCTAATAGCATTTGCTCACCAAGATAAGTCTCTGTTATTTGCGATATTTTTACTTTTGAAGTAAATGAGGAAATAGATTGTGCATCTGACTTGAGGTTTATGTGTGTTTTAAAATTCAAGTTCTTCTGTTTTACAATTGGTAACTACCAAGTAGGAAAATCAATTGAATCAGATTGGTGTCAGCCAAATTGGATTAAAAGTTGAATGAGAGTATTTTATGATGTCTTGATCTCATGGATAAAATTTTGTTAGTTATTATTTGTGATTCTAAGGGAATGAGAGTATTTTATGCTTATTGATATTGTTTGTGCAGTATGTGTATTTGTGTATTTTAGTTCACTGATAGAATAATTGTCTTGATGTACATTAGTTTATTTCAAAAATTATTGCAAAAACTCATCTCTTTTAGTTAGCCATCTTAATCAATTTGTTATTGATTGTCGAATTTAATTAGTTTTTCTATCTTGGAATGGTGCATAATTTGCTTGATATATTTTTCAGTTAGCTTCCATCTATGATAACCTCTCTTTTCTAAAGAATACCGCCAATTTAGCAAGCAAATGGGAAGAAAGAGGAGTTCGGATCGGCCAGAGTTCAACCGATATGGAAGAGAAAATGAAAGTTAATGGAGATATCCTTAATATAAGAAATGGAGAGTAAATAAACATATAATAAAATAGAAATCAATTAAACGTGAATATCTGTAATTAATATTTTAATATACTGAAAATACCTCTGTTAATCTTAATGGTTTAGATTAAGGGAAATGTGGAGTACTCTAGCGAGCTCATATTACAATAATTGATTATGCTTTGATCTTTAAGAATATAAAATAATTTAATAATGCAATAACATAGGATACAGCTGAATTTTATATCAAAAAAGAATATATTGCACATATTATAAATTGGTACGATTGACACAAAATGATTTTGACTTGCCGACTAAAAATAATATAACAAACTGAAGGATAAATGAAAAACATGACGGAAGCCTCTTTTCTTTGGAAAAAAATTTTCGCCCTCCGCTGAAGCATCTCTAATATCTTTCTTTCTCTTTTAATTACAAAACTAATCAGTAGTAGAAAAAGATTTCTATTCCTCCCTAGTCCCTCCCAAACATTGACTTTATATATCTATCTATCACTAGTTTGTGAGATCCAAGAGAAGATTTAGAAAAACATAACGTTGAAGATCGAAAATCGAAAATTTTAATTATTACAAAATTAGAAGAAAAATAAACGGAAAAAAATAAAATAACATCTAACTTAACCCCAAATGGCCTAAATATACAACATCTTGTCGAAATCTTTTACATCAAATCATCCATGTTAAATTTGGATTACCATGTCCCCTGCGCAAGGATGACACATACAAATTATATCATCCATGTTATAACTTCTCTTCATCCATATTCTGTACAAAATTAGCAAGCCGATTCCTATATTACATGATTATACGATAATTTAGGACAGAGGCCTCAAATGATTTGAACAACCCTCAAATATACGGCTGAGCTTTTCTTTGATAGTGTTTTACGATCTTGGCACTCGTATTTCAAGAAGTAAAATCTGGTTTCTGAACATGAAATTGTTCTGTTTGAACGGCTGGGCCTCTCTTTGATAGTGTTGGTATTCTAAGAAGTACAATTTGGTTACTTTAACATGGAATCCATCTTTTCTAATGTCCTGCTCCACTTGATCACAAATTCTTTCTTAGTTTCCAGTTTATTCTGCAGTTTAAATTTTCATGTCTCAGTAAAATCTGTTGGGTCACCCCAAAAAATGTTAGAAAAAAATAACTGAAGTGAAGATTAATAAATTACCAACCACTACAAACCCCACATTACTGATGAGCTGGGGATGCTATCGACTGACATGTCAGCAACACGATTTCTCTGCTTATGTGTTTGTCTCCACCTTCTAATACTCAAACTCACTATCTCGACTTGTTCATGAGATAATTCTTTACCGGTACGGGTCACCGGCAAAAACATGTAGAATTTTCCAGATTGGAGTTTCTGTCTAGTCATCATTGCACTTGGAAAACGATCTTGCAGCATCTTCTCTACGTCACAAATGGAACTTCCCGCTGTAAATCTGAAAGCCGCCTCACTTGAAGTCATGGGGAGCTCAACCATGTGGTGAGATCCATCTGAAGATATGATAATGGCTGTCTTTTTCGAGACGGCCAAAGAAGATTTGAAGTTGCCCATTGAGTTTATTTTAGTTGCTTTGTTGTTTGTTTTTCTTGAAGTTTATTTGTGTTTTGAGAATTGAGAGGAGTTAATATTTATACATATATATATATATATATATATATATATATATATATATATATATATATATATATATATATATACGGTAAAGAAAATGGAAATTAACTATTTATGGAACTTCCACTACAAGAGTTTAGGTTCACTCGTTTGTATTTGGGATTGAGAAAGCTCGTGTTCGTTAGTTTAAAACTTCCACTTGGCAAAACAATGCGTAAACAAAGGAGTTTGTTAGAATTAATTGGTAGTGTTTTTTTTTTTCTAAAAATAAGGCCTTTTTGATTTAAAGCTTACTGGACACTATGTCGGCTTTATAGTTTTTATCCTTAAGAGATTTGAGTAAGCTCCTTGCATTTACGATTCAAGTGAAAGATAGTGGTTAGGTCATAGTTCAAGATATTCAAGTCTCTAGTATACTGATAATTACACCATGTATAAGCTGCCCCAACCCCTTAAATCCTATATTAGACCGGCATGATGTCTCATTTTGTTGAAGAGGTGTGTTATTGTCTGAGCCACTTGTTTGACTGCCTCCATTTTTCATGAATGTCCGTCATCCCTTTAAAGTCTCAAGTTGCACAAAGTTTAGAATTTTTTGGCTAGGTTTGATTAATAAATAATTCGATTCCCTTGTATTAGTGATAAAGGGATTAGGATATTTTATATAGATAATTGCTGTCGATTTTATATCTTACATTTATGCGTTTTTATATTAGCTTTAGTATTTCATCCTTAATTTTATGCAAGAATTACGATTACTGCTGAGTTTCCGTGTGTTTGCAGAAAAAAGGAGTAAAATGAATCAATTCTGAGGCACAAGAGAGCAAATTCGTGAGCAAGCAGAAGACGTCCTCGTGGTCCAACCTACGGACCCCAAGCTGTAGGCGCGGTGCAGGAAATCACAACACCTAGAGCCTCGGTCGACAAATGACTAAGAAAAGAGTCAGAGGCTCAAGTCCAAGATTTGATTGCCTCCGAGATAGAAACTCGAGCTAACTTAATGGCCAGCCTGCAGGGGGAGCAAAAAGAGGAAAGAGATTGATGAAGATTTCCATCCAAGTTTTGCGAAGATATCGGTTGCGTAAGTGATAAGTCATTAATTATACACATTTTATATCCTATACACATGTGATATTGCACCATTATAAACGTTAATATTCTATTTATATAGATAATAATCACAATTTGAATGTTGATACTACTAATGACATACATATGTGAATTCATTTACAATTTGATTGGAGCATAGCTTGATAATGAAGATGTTGGAGCACAAGATGGAGATAATAATCAAGATTTGGACCTGCTGACACAGTTTCAGTATTTCGGCCATAACTCACAATCTGGGCCTCCTCTATATGCATACTGTATACCGCTGGAAAGAAGAGCACAAGACCCACAATTCATTCCATATCCCCAGAGCCCAATTCAGAGATCTACATATCCCAAATTGACCATCTTCTGGACAGATCTCTCATGCACTTTGCATGCACTCTTCATGCATTTGCCATGCTCCCTTCACACTCTTTGCATGGAGCTTCATTTATCCCTCATGACCACCTTTTGAGAGGCAATATAACCAGATACAAGACATCTCTTCAATTCACTTTTTTAAACTTCATCATTCTCTCTAGGAGTTGGGCAAGTCAAGCAAGCTTCACTCTTCCATCCGCGCTTCATTAATGGGTTCTATCAAGTAAGCCCTTCGAGGCATAGTTAGTGTTTATGTTTTTGTATTGTCACTTTTGAGACCATTAATAATGAATTTCATTTGAACAGTTATTATTCTGTTTTCATTTACTTATTATCTTTCATGCTCAATGAATTATTTTAAGTTTATTTCGATCAATTCTATGTTCAATAGTAATTAACAAGGGCCACAAAATTCCTATGGTTGCTTTGCTCAATAGCCTCCATTAGAATTTGAATAATAGCCAAGTGCAAATAACTCACAACGATCTAAACAGTTCTGAACAAGCTCATTGTTTAGGAGGTTTTGATTTGTTTAAATAACCAATGATTTCTATTGAATTGGTTATGATATTCAAGTAGGTTAGTATTTTTATTTACGAGCTCATCTAAACTAAAACCCTATCTTTTTGTTTGAGCTATTTATCGGTTAGAGCTCATCTTACTGCACTTAAGAGATTAATTTCAAATTTATTATTATAATCAAGGATAAAGTTACACACAAATTCACTACACGAAACTATGCCTCATTTCACAAAATCACCACATCTCTTAATCTTTACTTTAAATTTTCTCTTTACTTGTTACTTTCATTTTGTTGCAATCAGCCAATCAACAACCCCCCCAATTGTGTGTCTTGTTTTAGGTCTTTTGTTTGGTTTTATTTATGGTCTTGGCTGTTCTTTATTTTAACTTTATTTTGAGTCAGTTTCATTAGAGAAGTACTCTTTTTTTTTATCTAGTTTAGTCTAAATAGCTCTCTGTGGTTCGGCCCCTACTTCCACTGTCTACTTTAGTGTAGTTAAGTCTAGGGTTATAAATTTTTTTTGGTAACTGTAAAATGACTGTAAAATACCTCTTATCAAAATGGTGCCGTTGCCGGGGAGCTAGCAATGCGATTATTATAGGTCAATATTCACACTTCTCTTGTGTAGTACGGTAGGCTGCATTTGTGTCAGAGTAAACCAAATTCATTTTACTTTTTGTCAGTCATACCTTGTTAACTTTTTGTCTGGATCACACTTTCCTTACCTTTGTTATCTTTTTCATTTTTTGTCAGAGTCATTCATACTATTTATTTTTACTTTGAGTCTGCATTACTTGCATTCACTAATTCTCTCTTTTACACTTGATTCCAGTTCATGAAAGCTACTCGTAGTTCTAATCTTCCACTTACACCACTAGATCCGGAGATCGAGAGAACACACCTGGAGCGAAGAAGAGCAATTCCGGTAACACCGAAAGCAGCTGAAGAAACGGAAAAGGTGGAGAACTCGGACAGTGAAAGTGAGCCTCCTACTCCACCAGCCCTTCCTCATGCTACAACAGGTAACACTACAGTCATGGCTAATTTTGAGGATAGGACACTTAGGGACCTTTCTACCTTTGATTTTGCTACCAACCAGTATGGTATTGTATTACCACCGGTCCCGAATTTTAAGATCCATACGGGACTTCTTCAATTATTACCGACCTTCAATGGGAGCGCCGGAGAGGATCCGCACTCTCACATGCGTGAGTTCATCCATATCACCGCAATAATGATGCCGGCGGAGATTGAAGATGAAGGTCCTTACAAGCTGTGACTGTTTTCATACAGTCTTTGAGGACCAGCAAAGGACTGGTACTACCATCTAGCACCTTTTCGAACAACATGGGTAGAACTTCAAAAGTTGTTTCTAGACAAATACTTTCCTGTCTCTCTTACAGCTTCTATTAGGAAGCAGATTTGTAGTATTCAACAGGAAGTAGGGGAAACCCTCTACGAATACTATGATCGCTTCCAGAAGTTGTGTGCAAAATGTCCTAACCATCAAGTCCCAGAGAATCTCTTGATTCAACACTTGTATGATGGGATGCTTCAAGAGACTAGGGATAATGTAGATTCTACTAGTGGGGGTGCTTTCATAGATAAAACCGTTAGGCAAGCACGAACCTTGATAGAAACCATGGTAAAAAATGCCCAATCTAGTAGAACCAAATCTAGAATTAGGGGAGTTAACGAGATTAGAGACTGTGATTTGGAGAAGCGACTGAATGGTATGGACGCCAAATTAGACAGCTTGGCTAATATGATGGCGTCATTCATGGGAACCAAAGTGGAAGTGAAAGCATGCGGTGACTGCACTCAGACAGGACACACCACTGATGCGTGCCTAACACTGCATGATGAGGAGAAAGTCACAACCACAGCTTGCGGTATCTTCAAGCTAAACCAACACGGAAGTTCAACAGGGGGTCAAAACCGAAACTATGATCCCTACTCTAAAACATACAATCTTGGATGGCGTGACCACCCAAATTTTAGATGGTGTGACCCAGGAAACCAGCAACAACCTCCTCAAAATCATAATCAAAATTCTTCTTCTTCCTCACCTCCAATTGACCCTGCTCTAAAAAGTATTTCTGACATTGTGACCTCTTTGGCCACATCAACGACTTCTTTTCAGAAGGATACGAAGAGCGCCCTAACACATCTGGGCACCCAAATCGCTCAACTATCCTTTGAATTAAACCAGTTAAAGACTCAGGGGTCCTCACAACTTCTTTCTCAAACTCTCAACCCCCGTGAGAATGCATGCGCTATCACCTTAAGAAGTGGTAAAGAAATAGAAGGGACTAAAGGAAACATGAAAGGTGAAGGAGAGATTGAAGTGATTAAGCCGGAATCTGAGAAGATGAAAGAAAAGCCCAAGGAAACACCACCTTATAAACCTAGAGTCCCTTTTCCTAGCCGTCTAGTGGTTAACACCAAAAAGGATGAAGCAGAGAGAGAGATATCCTAGAGGTTTTAAAGAAGGTGGAAGTGAACATTCACATCTCGAGGCTATTCGTCAAGTCCCTCGCTATGCGAAATTTCACAAGGACTTGTGTACGAACAAGAGAAAGCTAAATGGCCATGAGAGGGTGAGAATGAGTGAGAATGTCTCCGCGGTTATCCGCAAGAAGCTTCCAGAGAAGCAAAAAGACCCTGGCATATTTGCCATTCCTTGCAGCTTTGGGCACCGTGAATTTGCTCGGTGCATGCTTGATCTTGGGGCATCTATCAATGTCATGCCCTTCTCTATCTATTCTTCCCTCGGTTTAGGACCTTTGAAAAAGACCGGGGTGATCATCCAACTGGCCGATCGTTCTACTGCTGTGCCAGAAGGAGTTATAGAGGATGTCCTTATTAAGGTCAATGGCCTTGTCCCGCAGATTTCTATATTCTGCGTATGGATGAGTCGGATAGCTCGCCGAGCTCAACTCCCATTCTTCTGGGAAGACCCTTCCTTAAAACTGCCCGAACCAAGATTGATGTGCACAATGAAAATCTTTCTATGGAGTTTGACGGAGAGAACATCTCTTTCAATATCTTTGATGCTATCAAGCATCCTTCTGACGGGCATGTCTCCGCTATTTGCACCATCGACCCAGTTGATGAGTGCGTCGACAACTTCTTCTCTTTCGAGTTCATCGATCTGCTCGAGACCATTCTTGATCTCTCTCCAGATGAGCAGATCCTTCTTCAGAGTCTATCTGTCTTGGCCATTGCAGAGGCTTCTACTTCTTCATCTTCTTCTTCTTCTTCTTCTTTTCTTCTTCTCCTCCTCCTCCTCCTCCCTTGATAAAACCTTCTCTTGAGCCCACCAAACCTTCCATTGTGAGTCCCCCCTCTCTTGACCTAAAACCTCTACCAGCTCATCTCAAGTATGCATACTTGGGTAAAGGAGACACTCTTCTAGTGATCATCTCTAGTAGCCTCACTGCTACTCAGGAAGAGAAATTAGTTAATGTTTTGAGGGACCACAAGACTACTATTGGATGGACTCTAGCTGATATTAAGGAAATCAGCCCCTCTACGTGTATGCATCGGATATTATTGAAGGATGGGTCTAAACCATCCCGTGAGCCTCAGCGTAGGTTGAATTCTCCAATGATGGAAGTGGTTAAGAAGGAAATCATCAAGCTCCTTGATGCAGGAATCATATACCCTATCTC
The DNA here is from genome assembly GCA_027726005.1 of Juncus effusus. Classification (NCBI taxonomy): domain Eukaryota; kingdom Viridiplantae; phylum Streptophyta; class Magnoliopsida; order Poales; family Juncaceae; genus Juncus; species Juncus effusus. The sequence continues at coordinate 4,861,391 of CM050898.1, forward strand.
TGATTCACAGTGGGTATCACCAATCCATGTGGTACCCAAGAAAACTGGTATTACGATAATTGAGAATCAGGATGGTGAAAAAGTTCCTACGAGAGCACAAAATGGATGGCGAGTATGCATTGATTACCGCAAATTGAACACTGCCACCCGGAAAGACCATTTTCCTCTTCCCTTCATTGACCAGATGCTTGAGCGCCGTGCTGGATGCCACCATTACTGCTTCTTAGATGGTTTCTCTGGTTACTTTCAAATAGCCATCGCCCCTGAGGATCAAGAAAAGACCACCTTCACGTGCCCTTTTGGCACCTTTGCCTACAGACATATGCCCTTTGGGTTGTGTAATGCACCCGGTACATTTCAGAGATGTATAATGTCCATCTTCTCTGATTATGTCACCCGAATTATTGACGTTTTCATGGATGATTTCACCGTCTATGGTAACTCATTCGATGACTGTTTGGAAAACCTAAAGATGATTCTTCAAAGGTGCGTAGAGACTGACCTGGTGCTGAATTATAAGAAATGTCATTTCATGGTGGATCAGGGCATAGTCTTAGGCCATGTGGTTTCCTCTCAGGGTCTTGAAGTGGATAAAGAAAAGATTGATGCCATTAGATCCCTTCCGTACCTGACCAGTGTGAAGGACATTCGATCATTTCTTGGTCATGCCGGCTTTTATAAGCGCTAAAGATTTCTCAAAAATCGCTCAACCTCTTTGTCTTCTTCTCCAAAAAGAGGCTTCTTTTGAGTTTAATGAGAAGTGCCAAGAGGCATTCGACCTTCTCAAGGAGAAACTGTGTTCTGCCCCCATCATTAAAGCTCCAGATTGGAATCTGCCTTTCAAGATCATGTGCGATGCGAGTGATAGGGCAGTTGGAGCTGTTCTTGGGCAGCGGGATGGGCGAGAACCCCATGTTATCTCCTATGCTTCTAGGACCTTAGATGATACTCAGTGTAACTATACCACTACGGAGAAAGAGTTGCTAGCCATTGTTTTTATACTGGAGAAATTTAGGTCCTACCTCTTAGGGGTTAAGGTGATTATATACTCTGACCATGCCGCATTGAGGCATTTTTTCAAGAAGAAGGAATCAATGCCGAGACTTCTTCGTTGGATATTGTTCCTTCAGGAGTTCGACTTGGAGATTAAAGATAAACGAGGATCAGAGAATCTAGTTGTAGATCACCTTAGCCGCCTTCCTATGAGTATTGAGGAGGGTACCCCAATATCGGAGTTCTTCCCTGAGAAATATCTCTATGCCGTGCAAAGCTATACACCATGGTATGCTGATATAGTGAATTACCTGGTGGCTAAAGACCTACCAGAGGATCTTACACGTGCACAAGCAGATCGATATGATTCCTGGTTTTATATTTGGGATGAGCCTTACCTCTTTCGGACTTGCGCGGATCAAATTATTCGGAGATGTATACCAGATAATGAGGTCAGATCAGTTCTTGAGTTTTGTCACTCTCTGGAGTGTGGAGGACACTTTGGCGCCAAGCGGACAGCTCATAAGGTCCTTGAGTGTGGCTTCTTCTGGCCCACTCTACATAAGGATGCTTACTTCTTTGTGAAGTCATGTGAGCGATGCCAGAGAATGGGAGGAATAACCAAAAGAGACGAGATGCCGATGAAGTATATTCTTGCTTGTGAGGTCTTTGAAGTGTGGAGTATCGAATTTAAGGGACCTTTCCCTCCCTCATACGATTTTGAGTATATCCTCCTGGCAGTCGATTATGTCTCCAAGTGGGTTTGAGGCCAAGGTCACAAAACGGGAGGATGTAAAAACTGTTGGAAAACCCGTAGCCATGTACGTTACATGCGCAGCGGAACCTACGGGTTAACCCTCTCTAGGATCATCGTAAAGGAAATAAAGGTACGATATTATGCTATTTAAAATTTATACCTCGGATCTTCCTGATCCGGGAGAGAGAAGCGGATGTAGGCCTGAACTAACTTCCATCTTGCTTCCTTCTCTTTCATGGCTTCTGAAGCTCGACCTTGAGAATCTTCTTGCTCTTCCTAGGGATGAAGAACTGGATCGCTCGCTAATCTCCAAGGTAGGAGATCTCTACTCGTATCCACGCGAACTTCAGTCTTACGGAATAACCGGACACGGCTAGACGAGTCCGGAAATACTCTCCGAATTCTTTCAAAACTTTTCTCTCTCTTTTCTGTGTAAAACGGCAGCCTGGAGGCTTCTGAATTGTCTATGTAATAGAGGGACTATGCCCTTCTATTTATACTAGAGAGAGAGGCGAACGATTGCTCAGTTACCATAACTAAAACCCTAATCCGCGTCTATTCCGTTGCCAACGGAATATGTATTTCCATAACGAAATACTTGGCAACTAAGGTTACCACATCCATTCCGTTGGGAACGGAACCTTTCCGTTGCCAACGGAATATGTATTTCCATAACGGAATACTTGGTAATGTTTTTGTTCAACCAATTATCCAATAATTGATTATTTCGTTCGTCAATTTATAAATCATATGTATAACTGTTTTGAGGTATATTCATCCCGTACGAATGAAGTTCATTGTGTGACCGTGTAGGTTCCATATAACGCTGGCAACGATCTTCTAAAGACCGTAAGTCATGAGTAACTTCTAGACTGATGTCATGACTACCCATGTTAAATAAAATGATCAACGATCATAAACCTATCTGAATAGACGTTTGCTTATTCCTTTTGTTCTACGATATATGTCTTGATCACAAGGCATGGAAGTATGTCATCCTTGAGTTTGATCAAAGTCTCTTTCCTGATCGAGAATTAGACTGAGTAAATACAAAATGATATTAACAACACATGTTAATCCATTTTGAGCATGGCCATGCATTTCCTTCAGTCCTAGTTCATCAGGGGGCCCAGAGATATCTCCCTCTTAACGAGAGGAACAAATCCCATCTTGGTCACTCACATTCCTCGTCATGATTCAGTGCATACCTAATGATGACCCCAATGATCATCCCATTACAGATGACGTAAGATCATAGTAAAATATGCAGTTCCTCATACAGGAATCTATGGTGACCTCAGGTCATAGGAACAAACACACTATTCATATGAGAATCACTAATGACATATACCATGCATATTCTCATAGTGTGGTCAGTCCAGTACGTGTTCTCTAACATATACCTATATTCCAAACTTAACATCCCTATGTCCATGATCAGCAGAACATGATCATGCAGCCTGCGAATATACTAGTGTGGATATGTAGCTTCTTACTTGAAGTATGTCTATCTCTATAAACATCCTACATATCAGGGACATTTAGAATGTCATTCGTTGGTTCACAGTTCTACTATCAGAATCACGTATTCTGATGACGTGAACCCGAAGTGTCATTCTTGGTTGATATAAAATTTGCATTCACAACCCATACACACAGATATATAAGAAACAACCTTTATTGAATAAATAATAATGTCTTAATACATAATTCATTGCCTAGCACAAATACATTTGGCCTAGGGCACTAATCCTACAGTCTCCCACTTGCACTAGGCCAACTCTAAGCATCTTATGCCCATAGACCTAACATGACCCTCATGCTTCGCTTGCGGGAGTGGTTTAGTTAATGGATCGGCGACATTGTCGTCCGATGGCACTCTACATATTTTAACATCACCCCCTTGTATAATCTCTCTGATTAGATGGAAGCGTCGCAGTATGTGCTTGGACTTTTGGTGAGATCTCGGTTCCTTTGCTTGTGCGATCGCTCCATTGTTGTCACAATATAGATCCATTGGTTCCGAGATGCTCGGAACTACTCTTAGGTCTTCCAAAAAGTTCTTTATCCAAACAGCTTCTTTAGCCGCTTCTGCAGTGGCTATATACTCTGTTTCCGTTGAAGAATCTGCTATAGTACATTGCTTGGAACTCTTCCATGTCACTACGCCTCCATTTAGGCAAAATAAATAACCTGATTGCGATTTCAAGTCATCTGAGTCTGTCTGGAAGCTTGCGTCGGTGTAACCCTTTACAACGAGCTCATCTTCCATACCTCCATAGACTAGGAACAGGTCTTTAGTTCTTCGTAAGTACTTAAAAATTCTTTTAACAGCTATCCAGTGACTTTCACCTGGATTAGACTGAAACCTGCTTGTTGCGCTCAATGAGTATGACACATCTGGTCTAATACATATCATGGCATACATGATGGATCCTGTAGCCGAAGCATATGGGATCTTATTCATGTGTCTTCGTTCCTGCTCACTTGTAGGACACTGTGTCTTACTGAGAGAAACGCCATGTGACAAGGGCAAAAATCCTTTCTTGGATTCTTGCATTCTGAACCGTTTCATGACCTTGTCTATGTATGTACTTTGACTCAGACCTATAAGCCTTCTAGATCTATCTCTATAGATCCCGATTCCTAGCACGTAGGAGGCCTCTCCTAGGTCTTTCATTGAGAAAATATCTCCCAACCATTTCCTGACGTTCAATAATGTTGGGACGTCATTTCCCATGAGTAATATGTCATCTACGTAAAGCACCAGGAATACTACCGTGCTTCCACTGAACTTCATATAAACACAAGGCTCACCTTCACTTTTGGTAAAACCAAAAATTCATCATCTATGAATGTCACATCATCATCATTAGACACAAGAAATTCGTATCTCTCGGGCTCATGACGAATCCTACCAGATCTACGTTGAGTCTGTTGTGTTTCAAGCTCGCCAACTCTTTGAGAGCTTGTTTGGTCTTCCGTCACAGGTTCTGTAACTGTAGGTGAGTCTCGAATTTCTTCGAGTTGTACTTTACTCCCACTGCTTCTCGTGGAGACAAATTCTCTTTCTAAGAAAGCACCATTACGGGCAACAAACACTTTGTTTTCCGATGGGAGGTAAAAGTAATATCCTCTTGTCTCTTTAGGATATCCCACGAACAGACACTTATCGGATTTGGGTCCGAGCTTATCGGAAGCTTGACGTTTGACATAAGCCTCACATCCCCAAATCATAAGAAAAGACAACTTGGGGCTATTCCCCGTCCATATCTCATATGGTGTCTTTTGAACCGCCTTTGATGGAATTTTGTTCAGTATGAATGCGGCTGTCTCAAGAGTATAACCCCAGAAAGACGTTGAAAGATTCGTTTGACTCATCATCGATCGAACCATATCCAATAAGGTTCGATTCCTCCTTTCGGACACTCCATTCCACTGAGGAGTTCCTGGAGGAGTCAGCTGTGAAACTATTCCACATTCTCTGAGATGATCCTCAAATTCCTGACTCAGATATTCACCTCCTCGATCAGATCAAAGTGCTTTAATCTTCTTGCCAAGTTGATTTTGTACTTCATTCTTAAATTCCTTGAACACTTCAAAGGATTCAGACTTGTGCTTCATCAGGTAGACATAACCATATCTACTAAAGTCGTCTGTGAAAGTTATGAAGTACCGATACCCACCTCTAGCCGGCGTACTCATTGGTCCACATACATCGGTATGTATGAGTTCTAACAAGTCATTGACCCTTTCACCAACTTTTGTGAAGGGTTTCTTAGTCATCTTGCTAAGTAAACAAGACTCGCACGTCTCAAATGATTCCAAATCAAATGAGTCTAAAAGTCCATGAGAGTGGAGTTTAGAAATACGTTTCTCATTTATATGGCCTAAGAGACAGTGCCAGAGGTATGTCGTATTTGAGTCATTCGGTTTAAATCGTTTAGTGTTAATGTTATATATGGACTTATAATTCTCTTTCTTAAGATCTAGCACGTAAAGACCTCTTTCTAATAGAACATTTCCATAGAAAAGATTATCCTTTAAGATGGAACAATTATTATTCTCAATAACAAATTTATAACCATCCAAAGCTAGACTAGAAATAAAAATAATATTTCTGCTCATAGCAGGGACAAAATAACAATTATTAAGTACTAATACAAGTTCACTAGGCAAAGTCAATAAATAAGTTCCTACGGCTAATGCAGCAACTCTTGCTCCATTTCCCACACGCAGGTCGACTTCGCCCTTAGTTAATCTTCTACTCCTTTGTAGTCCCTGCACATCATTACAAATGTGAGTACCACATCCGGTATCCAATACCCAAGATTTAGGAGTGAGTGAATTAGTTTCAATAACAAAAATACCTGAAGCGGTAGTCACACTATCCTTCTTGATTTCGTCCTGATAGAGTTTGCAGTTTCTCTTCCAATGGCCAACCTTGTTGCAATGGAAGCAAACTCCCTCCTTGTCTTTCTTGATCTTAGGTTTGGGCAACACCTTGCCTTTCCCTTGCTCTTGTTCCCGGTCTTCTTACCCTTCTTCTTGTGAACCATTAAGACGTCTTTGACAACATTTGTCTTCATATCCTCCTGTGCGTTCTTAAGCATCCCATGCAACTCGGTGATGGATTTCTCCATCTGATGCATATTATAGTTCATGATGAATTGCTTAAAACTAGGAGGCAACGACCCGAGAATTATGTCAACAGCCAATTCTCTGGGGATAGCTGAACCAAGCCTCTTTAATTGATCAAGATAGCTCTTCATCTTGAACACATGAGCACTCACAGATGAACCTTCAACTATCTTCGTATCAGTCAGAGAGATGGTCGCTTTATACGCTCAACTCTAGCCTGCTCTTGGAACATTTCTTTGAGAGTTACGATCATATCGTAAGCACCCATGTCCTCCAGTTGGTTCTGAAGCTCGGAGGTCATGGTCGCTAGCATGAGACAGCTATCTCTGTGTCGTCTTTGATGTATTTAGCATACGCATCTCGGGCAGCCCTTGCGTCTCCCTGTTCTGGTTCCTCTGGATAAGCCTCTTCTATGACATACAGTTTATTGTTAGCCTTGAGAACAATTCTCAGGTTTCTAAACCAGTCAAGGAAGTTAGACCCATTGAGCTTATCCTTCTCAAGGATAGATCGCAAATTCAACCCAGTTGAATTATTATTATTTTCCATTATTCTACAAGTTAAAATGTAAAGTGCCATTATTATTTATTCATTGGGGTTGTTTTGTTTTGGTGTTTCTTATATTGTACTCCCACTATTTTTTTCAAATCAAACACCTTCAGTAGTATTTATTCGGAAACATTCAACTGAGTGAAGCTTCATAGTGAGTCAAGATCCATATTTCATTGAGCAGTAAGTGTGCTCCGGTGCAACCCTTAATGCTCAACTATTTAGGTAGGAACACTTTCCAATTGCATCATATGCAACTCTTGCCTTTTATGGAATGAGTATCTTATACTCGGTGTATTATCCCATCTTGTGCCCTGAGCCCATGTCCGACTTGCTTGCCTAGTTAAGTTTAACTATGTATGAATAACGGCAAACTAGTTTCTAGCGCTCAGGCATGACCTGTGCTAGTTACTGCTTCCCGCGTGCCCCTTTCCAAAGACAATCCTCCACACACTCAGCTCCAGCATGTCCCATGTGAAAAACTGTCTGAGTACTGAGGGTTACAGTGACATGGGGGCACTTCCTTACTTAACATTCTGAAGGATTTTATTTTATAATTATAAATATAAACATCACAGAAACTAAGTTAAATATGGTATGAGCCTAATCCTCACGAGCGATCATGAGGTTCCTAATTCTAGATCTATCTCTAGATTGCAGGAGTAATCTTCAACGAACCCTTCGTTGTGTGTGCGAAGATTCAATGCCATCTTCCGAAGATTGCGCTAAGATCTCTTGTCTTGAAGTCTTGAAATAATATCTATCCTAACAACTAACCTATTGCTAGAAAAGGTAATTTACAATTTGGACAACTCACAGGTTGCCATAATTACAACTTTGGACAACTCACTGGTTGCCATAGATATTAAATAAAGTTACAAGCATTCACACACAAGATTACATCACAGAACAATCACAGATCTAAAGCTCATACCATATTTGTGTATTTAAATTCCATGTATAACAAAAATTAAGGTTTCTCGCAAAATCAGCATTATTCCGTTGGGAACGGAACTATTCCGTTCTCAACGGACTGTTCCGTTCTCAACGGAGACGTGCTGGAAATTCGTTTTTACTTTAGATTTAGTTTCGTTTCCAAAACGGATTTCGAAAAACTATTTTTCGAAACTCTAGAAAATCATAATATCCAATATTATATTTCTAGAAACTATTTCCGTGATGTTTTGAAATAATATTTTCAAAACCCTAAAATTTATTATACTTGAATTTACTAAATTTTAAATATAATCGACGATTATTTCCATAACGAACGCTCTGATGCCACTGTTGGGAAACCCGTAGCCATGTACGTTACATGCACAGCGGAACCTACGGGTTAACCCTCCCTAGGATCATCGTAAAGGAAATAAAGGTACGAGATTATGCTATTTAAAATTTATACCTCGGATTTTCCTGATCCGGGAGAGAGAAGCGGATGTAGGTCTGAACTAACTTCCGTCTTGCTTCCTTCTCCTTCCTGGCTTCTGAAGCTCGACCTTGAGAATCTTCTTGCTCTTCCTAGGGACGAAGAACTGGATCGCTCGCTAATTTCCAAGGTAGGAGATCTCTACTCGTATCCACGGAATAACCGGACTCGGCTAGACGAGTCCGGAAATACTTTCCGAATTCTCTCAAAACTTTTCTCTCTCTTTTCTGTGTAAAACGGCAGC
>CM050898.1:4875000-4897500 GCA_027726005.1 Juncus effusus
AAATAGGACTGCAAGCCAGCATCGTATAGCTAGCCAGCCTCCTATTGTGAAAAGTTTAAGAGTTGTTTAGCTAGCTACTCACCTTCTAATGCTGAATGCTTAAGAGAGATTAATAATAAATTCGATGTCTTACAAAATAACGTGAAAACGACAATCAAAATAAGATTAACATAACTAAACATATATATAAAAACAAATAATATTCAAACAACAAAACTAAACAATAACATACACATACTCAAAGCCAAAGCATCCAATGAACCCTAAAGTTAATCGAATAACATAACAAAACAAACACACATTAAGAGCTTCAATAACATCCAAATAAATCCCAAAATAAAGCTGAATAACAAAATCTCTCATGATCTCTTCAATAAAAAAATCTCACTTAAAAAAATGGATTAGGCCCAAAAAAGTATATGGGCCAAGAGATAATTGAATAGCCCAGTTAGTCCTAAAACATGGGAGTGATTTTAGATTATCCACATAATACATTCCACAAGTGCCTTCTTCTTCCTCTCTACATAGAACTGGAAACATAACTAAAACCCCAATCCAAACTCCAAACCCTTCTGTTTGTGTTTCAGACACCATGTCTAATGCAACAATGACGTTTTAATCTCATTTCTCCTGATTGTATCTCTTCAATTATGCTACCGAGCTCTATTGTTTCGCTCAAAATCCTTCTCAATGCGCCTCTAATGGTGGGTTCTAAGCACTCTTGCCTATTTCATGTCTGTACCGATAGAACGCATTTCTCTCTGAAACGAGCAATACTCAAATCTAGATGTGTTATAAACAGCACGATGCAACATGGGCCTGTGTTTGGTCATAAAACTGGTAAGAGGCTCAATGGGTCGTATAGTTTCCTTTCTTTTATTTGGAGGTTTTTTTCTTGCTAATTTATCATTCACTTTTTCTTCTTGTTGTAAATTTGTAGTTTGTATTAAGCTCTACTTTGGAAACAATTGAAAACCCAAATCCAAAATGGTGTTCAATTATTCTATCAAAAAAATTGTGTTAAATTATGTGAAGCACCTAGAGTCTTGTGAGCTTATCCCGATTGTTAATAACAGAACGAGTAGTTACCATAACTACTTATGATAATTAGAAAATTCGAAAGAAATGGCGAGTAATTACCATAACTATTTAGGATAATAGAAGATTCAAAAGAATAGGATAATCAGAAAGTTTGCCTGAATTTACTTATGTTAATGTTTTTTATTTTATTTTATAGAGAGGGCTCATATGTCCCCTAATCTATATTCAAAGAATTTGCTTTCCCAGGTATTGAACCCACAAAATTTGGGTTAGTGGGGTGGTGCCTTACCACTGTACTAGAGATGGTTTGGCACTTGTGTTAATGTTTTAATCCTTATATTTCGAGTTTTGGTATTTTTATTAACATGAGGGTCCAGAAAATTAGGATACTGGTAACTAAGTAAAACATCAAAAATCTAGGATGGGAACAGAAATACAAATAAAGTCAAATGGAAAAAATTGTACTGTATTTAATAATTCACTTCATAATATGCACACATATAGTTTCTGGTAGATTATGTTTTCTATTTCTCTCTCACTGAAAACTGAAAACATGAATATTGAATGCTAAGGCTAGTATAAGTTAGTTTTTACAGAGTATAACAATAAATTAGGCTCCTTTTTTGTGTCCCTTTTTTCTCACTAATATTTCATCTTTCTTTTTTCTCTTTTTTCTTATGGAAGTTCATTCAGACATGCCTTATAGAAGCGGTAAGCCCTTATAGCCTTTCATTTTTCAATTTTAGATATTGTGAATCTAATTTAATGGTATTTTTTTTTCTGTTTCTTAATAGCTAATCAGGTTTTAGGAGAGAGTGAAAAAGACGATTCTTCGCACAGGCGGTTAATTTCACTAAAAAACAAATTAGATAAACATGGACTTCGTTTGGAGTATTATACACCTGGCCAGTATAACAATCTTTTATGCCCTAAGGTATATAGAATATATTTTATAACTAATTTAATTTTTGGTAGATTTATTTGAAAGCCCCTGCATTATGCTTAAATTGCAAAATAGTCCCTCCTCATTCTTTAGGAAATTGCAAAAAAAACCCTACCTTTTGTTAAGATTTAATATTGTTGGTCAAGTCATCTTAATCACTCTGATTAATATTTTAAAATTCGTTTTTTGCTTTTTCCAATGATGTAGGGTCTTTTTTGCAATCACATTAAACACATGAGCTTTTTTTGCAAATTTGCCTTTAAACTTTTCTAAACCAAAATGAAATTTGGCGGTGAATTAGGTGTTATTTGCAAATGTTATAAAAAATATACACAGTATAATTTGCAAAAAAAAACCTAAATTTCTTTCTTTAAAAATTAAAATCATTTTCTTAGGGTTCGTTTGGGAACGTTTTTGTTTTTCGTTTTTCGTTTTTTTTCTTCAAAATAAAAACAAAACGTGTTTGGTAATTCCTCAGCATTTCCATTTTTTTTGCTCAAATCCAAAAAAATAAACGGAATTTAAGAAACAACAAAATGATGTTTCCATATTTCTGTTTTCCTTTTTTCCCTTGCCTTTCCTTGCATTCATTGCTCCATAAATCCCTCATCTCTTTCCTTTTCTATTCAGTCTTCTTACCAATTATCATATCATGGTCAATCTCAAATTTTATTTCTCTTAATAATAACTGTTTTTCCTCTCTTGAATAATGACATGAGTTAGTTAAATCATATCAGTATCAGCAATAAAGTTATTTCAACATTTTACTTTATGACTGGACAACCAGCAAGTATGAAAATTATTATTTGTATATATATTTGATTTGTAACATGCTAACAACATGGTAGTGTTGGTGATATTTCTACAAATATCAATTTAGTAATATTACTTTTTACAACAAAATAATATAACAAGTAGTGTACTCGAATGATGTTATATTCTTTTTTACGTATTATGAATTCACAAATTTTTATATTGTGGTTACCATGTTGAATGCATGGAGTAAGATTGTTCAAATTTTAAAACAGAAAAACAACTTTTTTGAAAACGAAAACAAAAAAACAGAAAACTGTTTTTTGTTTATGAAAAACAAAAAACGAAAAAATACAAATGATACCAAACGACCCCTTAATTATTTAACTAGTGTTTGGGAGGTATTTCAAACGAAAGGAGCTTTTCTGTCCATATACGCGAAAATGGGTACGTAAAATTTATAAATTTTTTTTGTGTCTATTTTTGTAATTTCATATTCTTTTATTTTGTTTACTATTAAACTTCATTAATCTCATTTTTAGTAATTTATATATTTTCTTATTTCTAATTAGGCTTTTGGCTGTATGGAAGTGCTTCAGAAGCGGTTGCGGCTGGGTTGGAGTTGCTCAGGTAAAACAAAATTATTTTTTCTAAACTTAAAATCCAATTAATAAATAAAAAGAAAAGGAAAAACAGTTGAAAATAAGAGTCTAAATGTTTCTTAATGCTATATTTGTTCTTACTATTTTGTGTTTCTTAATTCTAACCTTCTCTTTGTTTTTCCGTATTCTTTTAGTGACTTTATAGTTTATAGTTTTCTTTATTAGGAACTACATTATTATTATTAGTAGTAGTAGTATTTATTGTAATTATTATTATTATTTAATTTTTTTTTATTTTTTAAAGGGAGAGGAGCCAATTAATGGACTGAAACTAGAAAAACCTAAGAATCGTAGAAAACTTACTGAACAAGGACTCGGTCTAATGCCACTGAATGATTATGTATGTACTCAAAACCCTAATTTTCTCTTTCTTTCACAGTGAAAATTCTAATTACCAATTTTTAATTGTTTCTAATATTCTGTTATTCTTGATCAAAACCCTTCTTGTTTGTACTTTATTTTCTGTTTCTAATGTAAGATCTACGTCATATCAGTTTTTATTAGCCACAACATTTTCATTAATTAGCTCATGTTTTTTTGTGTATGAATTTCTTTTTTTTTCGTTCCTTTGTTTCTAGATTATATTTTTTATCTGTTATTTTTTGTGTATTTATTTCAGCTTATTAATTATTTTAGAGAGAGAGGTATTTCCAGAGAGACGCTCAAAAGGAATCGTGTGATGCAAAAGCTAACTCGGACCGGCAAGTACTGGCTGGTACAATACCACATTAATTTATATCTTAAAGAAAAATAATATTTTTAATATAATTATTTCATGTATTTTCCTAGGAAAAATAATTCAAAATATAAAATGACTAATGTTTGAACGCCCAAAAAATCATAGGAAATATCATATATACCCTCTTCTTATTTTCTCACTAATTACCAAATTAAACCCTCTTTAATTTGTCATTTCTGTGGAGAGAAATTGTGAGCAAAGAGGGTTAGTTTGGTAATTTTCAAGTATAATGGCAGTGCATGTGATATTTAGTTTTTAAAGGGGCACGAATGTAATTGTGAGTGTGTTATATATGTAATTTTCCCTTGATTTCTTTTATTGTTTTGTAGCCTATTATTGCTTTTACGTACCGACGAGATGGAGTTCTAGTCAACTGCAAGTACCGAAAATTACCAAAAGATTTTTGGCAGGTTTTGATAATATTTTTAAGTTTCTATGTGAAATTACTTTCAGTTCGAGTTTTCATAAAAACTAATTAGTTATGCTATTTTGATATGAAGGTAGCTGGCACGGAAAAGACACTTTACGGACTTGACGATATAAAAGGGGAGAGTGACATCATCATTGTAAGTAAAAAAAATTAAACGTTAAACCTTTTCTTATTAGCCTAGTGATTTTTCAAGCCGACAAAAGTATCATGCATACCGTTGCACAACGACATAAATGAGGGGTAATTTGGTTTTTTTTTTTTTTTTTTGAGAAAAATGAAAAACGGAGAAAAGTTTGATCTAATTTTTGAGTTTTGTAGCTGCCCATGAAAAGTTTTTCCTTTCTGTTACATTTATAGGGAAATTTGCAAAATATCCCCTGCATTATGCCTAAATTGCAAAAAAATCCTGCATTATTGGAAATTGCAAACATAGAGTGGTCTTTTGAATTTCGAATTATAGGTTTTTTTTCCAATTCCAATAATGAAGGGGCTGTTTTGCAATTTAGGCACAATGCAATTTTTTTTTCTTTCAAATTATTCTAATTTTTAATATTTTGTGTAGGTTGAGGGGGAGATTGACAAGCTCTCAATGGAGGAGGCAGGATTCAGAAATTGTGTTAGCGTACCCAACGGTGCACCCCAAAAGATCTCCAATAAAGATTTGCCAAATAAACAAGCGGTTACAAATTACAACTGTTTTTTCATTATTATACCTTGCGAAATGAGAACAAGTACCCCATGCTTTAATTAGCTATCTAAATCCTCTAATTATGATGACGTTTAGTCTACCCTAGTTAATTACTTGCGCCAAGTAGAAAGAATTATATACTTACAGTTAATCAAGTAAAGAGGTATCTTGTCGGTTTACACATGAAATTCCACATTGCTTTTTTAAGGTAGGTAAAGAAACACAAGTTTTTAGGGTTTTGTACTGTTCTGTTTTCAATAACAAGTAACAACTCATTATTTTTCTTTTCTTTTAATTTTTCATGTGCTATCTAACAATTTCTTGTGTTGTTGTAAAGCTAGGATAGAAGATTTCAGTACGTGTGGAATTGCATTGACTACTTGAAATCGGTACGTTTCTCCATGTATATAGTATATTACTTTTTTCTCTTATATTATTATTTATGATTTATTTGGTAATGGTACCTCGCTCTATTCATTAAGTATCAATATACAATTAATCACCAAAAAGACAAACAATGAGCTAAAATTGGTATTGTTGAATTTATTGTTAACATTTTAATATTTTTGTTTTGAAAAAAAAACAGGCATCTAGAATAATTCTAGCAACTGATGCGGATGGACCGGGCCAGGCTTTAGCTGAAGAGCTGGCCCGTAGACTTGGAAAAGAAAAGTACTTTTTTCATTTCTTATATCTAGTTTTGTTTATTAATTTAATTTAATTTAATTTAATATTTGTTCCATAGGCTGCCCCTTCCCTTGTTATATATCTAATTTGATTTCATTTAATAATATTTAGTTTTATTTTTTATACCTGACAACTGTTTTTCTTTTTCTTTTGTTCTTTCTTTAAAAAAAGGTGTTGGAGAGTCAAGTGGCCGAGGAGAGATGAAGATAGTTTTTGCAGAGATGCAAATGAGGTTTGATTCTAATATTTTAACAAAAAAAATAATAAATAGTTTCATGTGTACCGCTAAAATAATAAAAGGATAGTAACCAAATTTGCTTCATAACCATAGACTTTCATACCTTTCTTTTTTTTATCTACTTTTAGTAGGGTTTTTTTTTTTCTTAGACTTTTTGTTTCTTTGTTCCTTTTCTTGACTTCTTTATCGTAATTGATTCATCTATAATTTCTCACTGCTCAAATTTTGTTTTTTAGTTCATTTTGTTTAAATCTTTTTCTTGTTTAGGCGCTCGTTCATTTGGGGAAGCAGGCACTTAGAGAAGTAATAGAAAATGCGGAAATGTACCCCACAAAGGATTTATTTACATTTAATGATTCTTCTCAAGATGTTGATGATTTTGGCAAAGTAACTACAAATTGAGTTGAATGAAGAGAATCTTTAGCCTGTCTTAGAACCAGACTCCAAAAATTAACTAACTCTATGGGTTCTGTTGGTTAAAAGAAAATGGGGGAATAGTCCTATGTAATGAGAGAAACAGTTGTGTAAATAATTTTTTGTTCTACCTTTTCCGTGTTCTTTTTGGAGATGAAAAAGGATTGAAAAAACAGAATCATAATACTAGAAAATTTAATTTATTCACTTAATTCGAATTAATTTGTGCTTTGGTATTAGATAAATTTTAGCACATAAAGCTTAAATTCGAATTAGAATAGCTTAAATCTGTAATATAGAATGTTTTTGCCTTATCCATAATTCCATTGTCAACATAAAACAAAAGGTGCATGGTGTATACGTCCAAACATGTCACTATCATAACATTCTATTTGTCAGATTTATTTTGTTGTCATTTTTGGAATTTCTCTTTTTTCTTCTTAGCAGTTGTTTAGCCTATTCAAGTTTATTTTAACCGAATAATAATTTAATAAACTAGAAGTTGCCTTGCTCTGCTGAAAAACTATATGTTATACTAAATATTACAAAAATATACATTCTATAAATTTATAAGAAATATCTTATTAGGAAAAAAATTTGTTTACAATACGTTAAGATATTTCCTAATATGATTACAGGCTAGGTAAATGATATTTCCTCATTATAGCCTATAATCATATGAAATAGAGACAAAATAGTATAATTACCCAAAGAAATCCAACGGAAGAAATTGGACGGGATAAGGAAAAATGGGCCCTTTTTGTTTTTATAAGACCACACTATAGACTATACACATACACTTGATCTAAACGGAATGCTGACACAGCACCACACTAGAGAGATTTATTTTAATAGCTCAGTAATTATGAAAATATCTCGAATTTACATCTCTAGAAAAGGGTTTAGGCTCTAGATGAGAAGACAGAGAGAACATGTATGGGCAAATGGAATGTGAAGTGGGTCGATCCTCTTTGTCTTTGCTCACTAAAACATAGGCTTAACCCAAAAATTGATGCAAAGATTCCATTCGAAATTTATATAAAGTTTATAGCACTAAACAAACAATGCACTGTCTCCTGTTTCCTTCTAGCTTGGATATTTACTTTTATGGAATTTTAAGAGTTGTGCAAAAGAATATGTTAGTTCCTCTCGTCTTCTACATTCTTCGGAAGAACAAATATTAACAATGACTTGTCCTCGAATTGTCCTCGGTTTTTTTTTTGTTCAATCACAAACAAGAGATTAACAATGAAACTATGGCGGCGAGGCGATGATCTTTACCACTGAATCTAAAAAAGAGGCCAGGACAGGCGATTTGTTTCTTTCATATAGTTCGTGGTGCATTTGTCTTTTATATTGTGATAATTGATGCTTGCTATTTGTTATATCTGAGCTATGATATATTGAATATTTTACTCTCTCACTCTCTTTGGCTATTTGGTGCAGAAGATCAGCTATGGCTGATAAACTGCATGAATTGCGGAACAATGAGGATGTGTGGCCACATCTTGTTGAGATCTTACAAACCTCCAAGGATCTTAACACCAAGTTATTTGCTCTCTAAGTAATTCCTCAATCTTCTTATACATGTTTTTACTTCTTATCCAAGTTTATTTTCCTATTCTTTATTAAATTATGGTACCCTAACAATGCTAACAGGCAGGTAATGGAGTCGTTTTGTTAGATTTTTAGGGTTAATTAAGCCTTAGAAAAATCCTTATTTCTTTATAGAACATCAATAAAGCACAAAACAAGCCTCCAAAAGGTTCAAGATTAAACTGGTATCAAACTTGATCGTATCAAAGGATACATCAATCAATACCAAATATAAGGTCCAAGATTGTTGACTTAGTCAACATGCAATAATTTTTAGTGCTCCAATTTAATACAAAAATATGCATATGCAAAACATGTACTCTAAATGTTTCCTTATATTTTGGATTTTTTTCCCTTTTGTGCAAAATATCTATTGCGAGGATGATTTGCTTGAACTAGAGCCACTCAGCAGTATGAGTGGATGATTTGGTTTGAATTAGGTTCAGTCTGCATTATGTGGCCAATCTTTAGTATTTTTGAATACTTGTTTTTTGTTATATTGAGTTATGATCTTACATTGATGTCTTACTCTCTCTTTTGGTTTTTTCTTGTAGGAATGAGCTATGGCTAAAAAAATGGAGCAGATGCAGAACCATCCGCGTATGTGGGAACAAGTTCATCACACTTTAGAAACTTCTGAGGATCTTAACAACAAGATCTTTACTCTGCAAGTAATTACCTATTATTATGCATTTGTTCTTAGTCTACATTTCTTTTTCTATATTTATGGTACCATAAAAATGCTAGTTGTTCCCCAAAATAGCCTTATAAATGTTTTGATTTGTAGATTAAATTGTTCGTGATATTGATTCGTATGCCTGAAGGGCGAATTAAAATTGTGTTTCGAATTTGATGTTAAAGTTACAAATATGTATCTTGGAAACCTCTTTAATATATATAATGCTATTTTAAAAAATAACTCTAATAATAAAGAGAAACAATTTTAATCTTGATGCTTAAGCCTTAATGAAACATAAAAATTCATTTATAGAACATCAACGACGCACAAAATAATCCAGATCGTATCAGAGTCGTATCCAACTTGATCGTACCAAAAGAAGAAATTTTCACCAAAGATTAAGTCAACAAGCAATAAATGTCATATTTGTCTCTTATAGTTATTGGAGAATGATATAAGATATAATTCGATTTCCTTACATGATAAACGGATACATGAAATCACAAAAGACATTCCTATACTCATTTTAAAGGTACGCATAGCTTCCTAGATAAAGTTGGTCATCTTATCCTTCATTCTTTTTTTTTCTCTTCAGCTTTTAGACGAAGAGAATATTTTAAAAGGCATTTGCTATATGTCAATAAGCTCAATGCAATTGTGGTGGAGGTAATTTGTTGTTGGGGATAATAAAGATCAAGATTTTAATTAAGAAACACATTTTCAAATGGGTTATTAGATTGTGCATTTCATAAATTAGGTGCTGAATCATGAGTGGCGAGGAAGGTGGGAAACTTTATCCCTGAACTAACTTCAATAGCTACGGTAAGTGCGACAATTTGTAAGAATTTCATGGCTCTTCTGAAGGTATATATTGTAAGATTATGTGATTTAATAATCATGTTCACACATAATATCAATATTTTATTTGGTAATACATTATGAAACTTTTCAGATTTTGAGTTTATTTTTGTTCTATAGTGATATTCTTAGAGAATTATCGTTTCTACAGTCTAATTTCGAGAGCAAAGACGAATGAGACAAAACCCTTTAAGAAAGTTTTGTGTAATGGTTACGGTAATGTTTTGCGTAGCAAATTTAATACGGAAATAATTCATATATAAAATATGTCCTGCATATGCAAAACATGTACTTGTTCCTTATATGCAGAACATTTATCACCAAATATTAACTCAACAAGCAATAAATGTCAAATTTGTCTCTTATAGGTATTCGAGAATTACATAAGGTATAAGGAAAACTATAACTTGCGCAAACCCCCCCCCCCCCCCCCCCCCCAACACCCACCCACCCACCCCGGATATTGATTCGTATGCCTGGAGGGAGAAATTAAAATTGTGTTTCGAATTTAATGTTAAAGTTACAAATATGTATCTTGGAAAGCACTTTTTGCAAATTAAAATATATACAATGTTATTTTAAAAAATAACTCTAATAATAAAGAGAAACAATTTTAATCTTGATGCTTAAGCCTTAATGAAGAATCAAAATTCATTTATAGAACATCAATGACGCACAAAATAAGCTTTGTTTTATTTTTTTTTATTCAAGATTAAAATGGTATGCAACATGATCGTATCAGAGTCGTATCCCACTTGATCGTATCAAAAGAAGAAATTATCACCAAAGATTAAGTCAACAAGCAATAAATGTCCTATTTATCTCTTATAGTTATTGGAGAATGACATAAGATATAATTCGATTTCCTTACATGATAAACGGATACATGAAATCACAGAAGACATTCCTATACTCATTTTAAAGGTATGCATAGCTTCCTGAATAAAGTTGGTCATCTTATCCTTCATTATTTTTTTCTCTTCAGCTTTTAGATGACGACAATATTTTAAAACGCATTTGCTATATGTCAATAAGCTCAATGCAATTGTGGTGGAGATAAATTGTTGTTGGGGATAATAAAGATCAAGATTTTAATTAAGAAACACATTTTGTGCATTGAATAAATTAGGTGCTGAATCATGAGTGGCGAGGAAGGTGGGAATCTTTATCCATGAACTAACTTCAATAGCTACGGTAAGTGCGACAACTTGTGAGTATTTCATGGCTTTTCTGAAGGTATATGTTGTAAGATTATGTGATTTAATAATCATGTTCACACATAATATCAATATTTTATTTGGCAATACATTATGAAACTTTTCAGATTTTGAGTGGAGAAGTTTATTTATTTATTTATTTTTGTTCTATAGTGATGTTCTTAGAGCATTATCGTTTCTACAGTCTAATTTCGAGAGCAAAGAAGAATGAGATAAAAACTTTTAAGAAATTTTGTGTAATGGTTACGGTAATTTTTTGCATAGCAAATTTAATACGGAAATATTTCATATATAAAATTTGTCCTGCAAATGAAGAACATGTACTCTTATTGTTCTCTTATATTTTGGATTTTTATTCCTTATATGCAAAACATTTATCACCAAATATTAACTCAACAAGCAATAAATGTCCTATTTGTCTCTTATAGGTATTGGAGAATGACATAAGGTACAAAGAAACTATAACCAACCCCCACCCCCCCCCCCCCCCCCCCCCCCTCTCTCTCTACGTGATATTGATTCGTATGCCTGGAGGGCGAATTAAAATTGTGTTTTGAATTTGATGTTCAAGTTACAAATATTTATCTTGGAAAGCGCTTTTTGCAAATTAAAATATATATAATGCTATTTTAAAAAATAACTCTAATAATAAAGAGAAACAATTTTAATCTTGATGCTTAAGCCTTAATGAAGCATCAAAATTCATTTATAGAACATCAATGACGCACAAAACAAGCTTTGTTTTATTTTATTTGTAATCAAGATTAAAATGGTATGCAACATGATCGTATCAGAGTCGTATCCAACTTAATCGTATCAAAAGAAGAAATAATTATTGGAGAATGACATATTTGGACAAGATTAAGTCAACAAGCAATAAATGTCATATTTGTCTCTTATAGTTATTGGAGAATGACATAAGATATAATTCGATTTCCTTACATGATAAACGGATGCATGAAATCACAAAAGATATTCTTATACTCATTTTAAAGGTACGCATAGCTTCCTGAATAAAGTTGGTCATCTTATCCTTCATTATTTTTTTTCTCTTCAGCTTTTAGACAAAGAGAAATATTTTAAAAGGTATTTTCTATATGTCAATAAGCTCAATGCAATTGTGGTGGAGGTAATTTGTTGTTGGGGATAATAAAGATCAACATTTTAATTAAAAACACATTTTCAAATGGGTTATTAGATTGTGTATTGAATAAATTAGGTGCTGAATCATGAGTGGCGAGGAAGGTGGAAAACTTTATCCCTGAAATAACTTTAATAGCTACGGTAAGTGCGACAATTTGTGAGAATTTCATGGCTCTTCTGAAGGTATATGTTGTAAGATTATGTGATTTAATAACCATGTTCACACATAATACCAATATTTTATTTGGTAATATATTTTGAAAATTTTCAGAATTTGAGTAAAGAAGTTAATTTTAGTTTTTTTTTTTTTTTATAGCGATATTCTTAGAGCATTATCATTTCTATAGTCCAATAGAGAGAGAAAGGGCGGATGGGACAAAAACTTTTAAGAATGCTTTTTTACTATAGATTTATACGAAGGAGAAACCACTTTTGGTTATATTCGGATATCAGTAACGTGCAAAACATATTTGGACATGAAGGAGAAATGTGGATGAAACATACTGGACATAAAGGAGAAATGTTGATGAAAGGAATGAATCGTACACGATGGTAACCTGGAAGTTCTCATGGATTTTGGGATGTCAAAAAATGATGAATATTGCATTGCTTTCAACAATTACCTAATGACCTAATCAATATATTTGAGCGCATTCATGGAATAATAGATGCTTCTTTTACAACAGATGTTCGAGGATTCTTATGTAATCTTCAATTAGTACATTATTCAAGTATTACGTAATAAATAATATCCTTGTTTACTTGTTATAACTATTTTTTCTTTTATAGCAATATGCTTAGAGCATTATCATTTCTGTATAATAATAATAATAACATGTCGCTTAGAACATATCATGTAAATTTTTTCTTGAAGAATCAGGAAATCACTCAACACGACCATATCATGCAGTGGTTTTTTTATTTTTAAAATATTAAGTTTTGTCTTCTAAAAAAAATTATGGATATTTTAGATAAATGTTTCCATCATCTTATTTGAATAATTTACATCAATTTCAGTCCAATTATAACATAGTAGTTGTAAACTTTATTGAACTTATTTTAGTTGATGATTCAAACGACTACCATACAAAGAATAAAACATTTGCTAGATCTTGATGCATTGCTGTTATATAGTCTTTTTAGTCCACCAAATGACTATCGTTGAGTCTCATCCAACAAATAAATACATTAATTAGAACTAATAAAATCTCTAATATACTTCTCATCTTCGTGCATGTCCCAATGCATCTGAAAATCCACGAAAACCTCTTGCCATGATGATCCTTCTCCACCAATAATATATATTAAGGAATTACTTAACAACTATAGTATACTCGTTTTATGAGTAAAATTTTCTGATAGGCCTTATGGCTTTATTTTTTAATTAATAAAATATTTATGTAATGGTTTTGGTCATTTTTACTCTTGTCTTTTTCATTTTCTGTGTTCCAAATTAGAGCAAAAATAATGCATATGTAAAATAAGTACTGCATATGGAAAACATGTGTTCTAAATATTTCATACCTTATATTTTCAAGTTTTATTCTTTTTGTTTTGAACGAAATTCAGGAATAAATTGTACATAATTCTGACTTGATATATCTACTTTACTGTCGGTTGAATATTTTAGTTTTAGTTTTTTATTTTTTAGCTCTTTTGTACGACAACATAATAAGTTGTTGATATTATTAATTTTCATCCTTTGGTAGGCCTTCAATATTTTGATGGATTCAATAAATTGTGCTCTGAGCATCCTGAAATCAGCCTTAATTTTCTAATGCGGAAGTTCAATGTATTTTAGAATTAAAAAAAAATTACTGTAGGAAACAAGACTGTATTCTTAGTATAGATTTATACGAAAGAGAACTATTTTTTGGTTACAATAAGATACCGATAATGTGCAAGACATATTTGGTAAACATAAAGGGGAAATGTTAATGAAAAGAATGAAATCAATCAAACACGATGATAATCTGGCAACTCCGCTGGATTTTGGGGCGTCAAAAAATGATAAATGTTGCATTATTTTCCACAATAGCAAATGACCTTATCAATGTATTTGAGCGGAAAACTAGGAAATCTTGCAATTCTCTTATTGTACCTACAACTGGCAAAACATGGTAGCAGTGTTGATTGTTAGATGTATAAATGTTTCATGATGCAATTGAGGATACATTACGGGCATGTTTGATTTGAGGTATTTCAACTTTGATGCATATCTCAAATACATCAATATGATAATGCATTATTTTGAAAATACATATGAGTTGGTTGATTAGATGTATTTTAAATCATGTAAAGAAGAAATCAATTGTTTGATTTTTGATGTAAAATCCGGGATGTTAATTTTGATTCAAATTACTTATTTGATGATAATGGATTGTCTACAAAAATTTATATACCAAGTATTAGAAATTATTTTGTGAAGTTAAATTTATCTTATAATTTATAAATCTCATACATTACGCATATAATTATTAAAAAAAACCTCTACCATAATTTAGTTACAAGTTGCTAAACTAGAAAATCTTACTTGAGCTCAACTTTCAAAAAAAAAAAACAAAGAAATTAAGCATAAAAAAGAAAAGAAACATTTTGATGTTTTCGAAAAAAGATAAATTTCATATATGCCCTTAAAATTCATTAAAATACCTAAATAAACCATCATAAAGTGCATTACATAATGCCAATTCAAGGTTGAAATAAAAGCTAAAAAATATAACCATAAACTATAAACTAACCACAAAATATTGCCAAATATAGTCAAAATAGAACCATAAAGTATACCCCAAAATATTATCACCCCTAAAAGAACATAATATTGTCACTAAAAAAACGCACCACCACCAGTACCATCTGTATCACTTATATCGGTCGTACCATCAATACCACTTGTACCGCTAGCACCATTTGGACCACCGACACCGCCACCCGCCCCGCCCATACCACCTATACCGCCCGTACCACCGATACCACCACCCATTCCGCCAATACCGCCCATACCACCTATACCGCCCATACGACCAATACCAAGCATGAATTCACCCATCCATCTAATTCTTTATTCAGTCATTTATCACAAATATTGTTGTATTCCTCATCTCATTTTATAAGACAAGTAACCTTGTTTATGATTTTTATACAAGCCGTATGTGTAATACAACCGGAACCCGGAAACATACCTGAATTGTAATTAGGTCTTCATTACCTTATTGATATAGATGTTCATGATAACAATATTATTAAGGTATATAAATTTCATTTAGCACTTCTTTAATCATATGTTGGATCATTTAGCATCGTCCCCATTGACAAATAGAGTTGAAGAAGAAACCAGGATTTCATATTGAGATCTGAAACTACTTCCGATAGGGTCTATATCATGCTTTGATACGAATAGAATACATAGGAAAGGTCAACCAAATCCTATATTTTACTGGTGTGCCCAAATCGACATAGGATCATGATATTTGTATGAGGCCCAAAATTATGTTTAATCTTTTATTAGCAACTCCGGTAAACTTGCCAGAGCGTAGTCACTAAATAGGATCAACCTACCTCTTGTTAGTTTCCTAAAACATATAGTGTCTTTTAAAAAGCAACTTAAGAGAAGACTTGCTTGACAATATAATCATATACTATATGTTGTCTACTTCCAGCATTTCTGAAATACAAGTTCTAAATTTCTTGTTTCCTCGAAATTAAGGAAGTGAATTTTTGTTTACTAATTGACATGTTTCACATGGCTAATTTTAAAACTTTCCGATAGTACCCAAATAAATGAGAAATACTATATATAATAATTTCACCATATCATTCGTGATGATTCAGTTTTAATGTGTCATTATTTTATCAATATTAAAAATTTACCGATGACGCAAAAGATGTCCTCAATTTAGCAGCTTGATTAAGTGATTATCAAAAATGTTAGTTAAAATATGAATTATTGTAAACACTAGTTACACAACTGAAGTTATTTTATATTTTCTTACTGAAAGGCCTCTTCCAGTCTATATAATACAACCAAAAATTCAAATTTTTCATAACGAAATAAAATGAAAAAAGTTCGTATTATTTTTTAAACACAGCCATAGTTTATACAAATGCCAACACAAGCATACAGTCAATACAAAAGAAAAAACCCTCTATAACCTAAAAAAGAAGAAACACAGCTATCATCGACATAGAAAGAAGAACCATAGTCAAGACTGATAACCTATACTCTAGATTTATGAGTGATGGTAAATACACGAACTCACTCGACGAAACTCTCCAAAATGTCGCCGATAAAACCGAAGCACATGTGCAAACAGCAAATACAACATGTGAAACTTTATTAATCTCCTTCCCATTATAAGCTTTCGCACACCAAAATAACAAATAAGAGGCATTCATCAACGCCAAGCCAACCGGCTTGTGGTCATACTCCTCCAAAGAAGCTCTCTCTTTTGCTTTGAAACCGCACAGGCTCGGCAGTACCAATAGTGAAATAAACGGAGTGAAAACCCAAAGGAAGTTTAACCCAACCACGGTATATAAGATTGAAACCGTAGAAAGGATAAAGAAAATCATCGTGAATATGCCACATATATCAGCAAATAAATTCCTTCCTTCATTTAAATGAAGATAATATGCCAACGCACATAACAACCCATAAATTACCCCTCCTGCCAAACTTATGAAAACAACAGTAAAAATAATTTTCTTTTCAGCTTGATCTGAATTTTCTAACCTCCTGTATACCTCCGAACATATCGATGAAAACATGTAAGACGTCAACGCATTGGCAAGTTCGGTATTCCACTCGACTAATTTCTGGTGCTTTTTGTCGATTTTTTCAACAAGTTCGTGTGGACACAGCAAAAAATAAGCCACTGATGATCCACACAAGGGCGCAATTGCTAGCACTAGATAAAACAGAAGAGAAACTGACACCGCCCGATGCAGATCGACGGAACTAATCAGCACTGTGCAAACTGCAACTATGACCATTGAACACGAAATCAAAAGCAAACAGAAAACTCCAATGTGCAATAATCTTGCCCATCTTCCTTTCCAAGGCCGTCCGCATATCTGCCGACTTATCCCAGCTAATAGTGTCGCAATGACCATGCAGCGAAAAGCAAAAACTAAGAATTTTGTATCCACTTCATCGCTCTGCCTTACTCGTTGACCAAAATACACCAATCCCGCTAATCCGCCAAGCGTTATACTAATAATCATTTCTGCCGTACTTCTCGCACTTCTTGACAGAAAATTCGGAGGGATTATTTTCTCCGCCTCCTCATTATTGCGTACCTTATTGAAAACTGCTTTGAACATTTCTCCATCGTCCTCGTCATCTGGAAGAATATGGCTAATTTTGTGCGCGAGGCCGGCCTTCTCTACAGCCGCCACAGAGTCTCTCCCTCCTATTATTGTTGTCACTCCTTTTTCTGTCGTCAACTCCGCCAATTTCTTCGCGATTGCCTATATTTATAATATACGTGTTAATAATATCTGGAAGCACTAATTATACTTATTTAGGAAAATTACGAATATGTCCCTGTATTGTGCCAAAATTGCAAAGAAGCCCCAACATTCTTCAAAAAGTTAAAAAAAATCCCCACCCCCTGTTAATTTCTCCAATTTGAGTCATTTTTTAAGAATTGAGGGCTCTTTTGCAATTTTTGATAATTCAGGGTCTCTTGCAATTTCAGGCATGATGTTTTGCAATTTTCCCAATCAAAGTATACATACTACTTCCCAATTATTTAGAGTGTTCTATTGGTGATATTTGGGGGAAAAAAACACATTATGACTGATGTATGAAAAAAAAGGAAAATATTCAAATAACGCTGTAACTTTTCTGAATTTTACAAAAAAGTCCTTGAGTTTTCATATTTTCAAATAAACCCGTAATAAACATTTCTTTTTCAGAAAATCCCCTTCACCTACTTTTCCAAAAAAAAAAAGTACTAATATTCTTCAAAAAAAAAAAAAAATCTATACTATAAAGTTCTCTCTAACAAGACTATTTTATGAACTTGTAAAAACATGGATTTTGTGCAATTTCACACCTTTTTTTTGCAATTCAGCTATATTGTCTCTTACTGCAAAAATAAATCGTAAAAATTAACCAAAAAAATGAAATATTTTTGTTAACTTACGTTGGTACCAACAGCGAATTTCACAAAGTGAAAGGCGCCCATGGGGCCGTCCCAAATGATGGTTTGCGAGGTGGCCAACACCTCACCAAACAAGATGATTGAGTCTGGTCCGATATCCATCCCCATCCAGCCTTCCGGAATTTCCCCAGCACCCACTACCTTTAAAACTCACAAAAAAGCACTCTTAGCTTTTGGAAACAAAAACTACAAAATAGTCAAATGATAAATAAATAACGATAAATAATATGCAGACGCATTTTTTTTCAAATTATTTCGAAACGGATGAATTATTTCAAATTACATGTCCATTATTCCAAAAGATAGGCTTTTTTTCAAAATGACACATAATTCAGGGGATTTTGTGAAAAATTTCATGGTTTTTATAGTATTTTGAAAGTCAGTGAGTTGCAAAACTAAATAGTTCAAAGTAGATTTTTTTAATATTCCAAAATGTAGGTTTTTTTTTACAAAAATAATATACCTTGTTTTCAGCATTAGATGCGTACTTATTAGAAATAACAATATCTAGCGGTAAATGAACCACGATATTCTTCGCCTTCGCTTTCTCCAAAACACTCCTCGCTAATTCAACTTTATTTTCTTCGACAACTGACGACCCAACATTGAAACCTAGCGCCTTATAGAATGTGTAAGTCAATGAGCCGCCGATAATCAATATATCAACTCTTTCTAGGAGAATGTCAAATAAGCTGAATTTTCTTGAAAACAGGGATGCGCCCAATATAGCGGCAAAGGGCTTCTTTACTTTTGAGATGGTTCCAATTAAGCAGTCCAAATCCTTCACAATATAAATAAGTAAATAAATGAATGAATGAATAAATAAATAAAATATTAGATTAGTTAGATAGAAATAATATGTCATTCAAGATCTCAGAACATCATGCATACCATTATAGATGAGAAATATCATATATAACCTTTGACACTATTAACCCATAAAAAATCAAAAGAAATATCGTACATACCTTTGACACTATTAACCCAACATTATTACAATTTATTATTTAGGGATAATTTCATATATGCCATTACAAAAACTCAAAATATCATATTTGCCATTATAAAAACTTAAATATCATATTTGCCATTGTAAAAACTTAAAAATATCATATATGCCATTACAAAATCTTAAATATCATATTTGCCATTACAAGAACTTAATATATCATATTTGCCATCAAATTTACTCAAAACTTAAAATCATCCATTTTTTCCGTTAAAATTAACGGTCCAATCTTATAATTATCATTATACCCCTAAATTTAGTTAATGAATTAGATTTTATATTAAAAATTCATTTGATGATCTCTCTCTCTCTATCTCTCTCTTCATGATTGAAATTCATATATAAACAAAAATAATCTTCACTTCAATTTGTTAGTCAAAATAATTTGACACGAGAGAAAAATTATTCAAAAAAATAATCATTTCATTTCTCTCATATCAAATTTTTTTGACTTCAAATTAATTTTTTTTGCTTATATATGAATTTAAATCATGAAAAGAGAGAGATGCTTACTATGAATCTAATTCATGAAATGAATTTAGGGATATAATAATGATTACTATTATTTATTTTTATTTTCTTCTCCCATACCTTTTGCATGAGTAATCCATCAACGGCCTGTTTCAAAAACTTGGTCACACCCTCCGTACTCGCGTGCGCCCTGTGGGCCGTGCCAAACACATCATTCACGTACAAATCCGCAAGAGCGGCGAGCTTCTTAGCGAATTCGGGCTCGTTCTTCTCCTCCTCCTTGTGAAACCTCACGTTTTCTAATAAAAGCACTCCGCCTTCCGGAAGGGCGGCCACTTGGGACTCTACTTCCTCACCCACACAATCGTTCGCCATCACAACCTGGGGGGAAAAGGGAGAGTAATTAGGGGAGTTTTGAGGGGTGTTTGCGTAAAATTGTGTAAAATTGAAGGGAGTTTGTGTAAATTACCTGGATGCCGAGGAGTTCGGAGAGACGGGGGACGAGAGGTTTGAGGCTGTATTTTGGACTGACAACACCCTTTGGTCGGCCCTGTAAAATTTTAAATTGGTTTATGTTAGATTGATGGATATGAAAAATATTATATTGTTCTATAAATTATTGAAAGGTTAGAATAATATGGCTTGTGTTTATTGGAATTAATTTATTCAACACAAGTAATCTATGTAGGAATGGTAGGTAAAATCAGCTTAGAAGAATGACATGCAAGACCAAAAAGTCAGATAGAAAAGGAAAATGAAGAAGTAATATGAGAGTAACACAAAAATTTATTTGTGACATGTTAATGGCTAAAGAATATAAAACACCAACGAAGTCAAAGAAATTATCTTTTATTTTACTTTATAAGTGCATTGTAAGTAGATTCCCTAAAATATTTAAATATTAAATCGTTAAATATAGAGATAAGAGGTCCTACCAAATTAAAAAACAACAAGAAGAAAAGGCAGAAAAATATACAAAGAAGCAAAATTCAAAATTTTCTACAAAATTCCCAAATTTATTTTTGCCAACATCAAGACAATGATGGGTCCACTAAAATAAAATAAAATTATGACTTTTAAATTACACCAAAATAATTCACACTTAATAATTAGGAGAGGTCCCTAATTAAGCCACACATGTCACTACAAAGTGTAAAGATGAATCGCATGAATTTGATCAAAAAGCAACTTCATGCAATGATGCAAAGTGGAATGTAATTAACTCTACACAAAAGTATATATTAATCATCAAATTCTGAACGTTAACAACCAAATTAAAGGATTCAGTGCACCAAAATCGGCCAGCAAAACACAGAAAAAAATTAGGTACTAAAACTACAAAATCGCTCAATCAGCATCATCAACAAACCAAATCAAACAAATTAAACAAAAACTCACCAAGTGGCTAGCGAGCACAATTTTAGAGCCTCGCTCCATCAAGTACTTGAGTGTAGGCACTGATGCGCGGATCCGGGTATCATCAGTGATTTTCTTTTTGTCATCCAACGGCACGTTCAGATCCGCTCTCACAAACACACGCTTCCCCTTCAGATCCCCTTCTGTCAGAGTTCCCACGCTCCTCTTAGTCGCCATTTTTCGAGCTGGAATCGAAAATTGAAAAGAACATTACGAAGAGGAATTCGATCAGTAGGTTAGAAATAACGAGATTTGATTAGTTCGCAATCTGATCTTACCGTGTCACATAGCTAAAAGATTCAAGCTTTCTGAAACATCCAAATTGAAATATGAGGAAACGGGGAAGAAAGCAATTTTTTTCAATTCGGTGATGAAGTTGGGAATGAATTCGGTGGACGTAGAACTCGGAATTAGGCTTGGAACTGAAATTGATTATTTCTCAGTTTATTATGAGGAATATAAAATGGATTAGAAGGAGCCCTATATACAATTGTGATTTCATTCACTCCTAAAATCAATACTTAAACGCCGATATTATTTTCATCATAAAACCAGATATAACTAAAATTGCACCATCGCAGTAAGTTGGCTCTCTTATATAATATTATATTATATTATATTATATTATATTATATTATATTATATTATATTATATTATATTATATTATATTATATTATATTATATTATGTTATATTATACTATATTAGATTATATTAGATTATATTATATTATATTATATTAAAATTTATATTGTATTATATTATATTATTTTAAATTATATTATGTTATGTTATATTATATAATATTATATTATATTATCTTATGTTATATTATATTATATTATGTTATATTATATTAAAATATATTATTTTATGTTATATTAAAAAATATTATTTCATGATATATTATATTATATTATGTAATGTTTTATTATATTATGCTATGTTATATTATATTATATTATATTATATTCTATGATATGATATTATATTATATTATATTATATTATGTTATGTTATATTACATTATGCTATGTTATATTATGTTATATTATCTTATGTTAGGTTATATTATATTATATTATGTTATATTATTTTATATTATATTATATTATATTATATGGTATTATATTATATTATATTATGTTATATTATATTATATTATGTTATATTATATTATATTATGTTATATTATATTATATTATATTATATTATATTATATTATATTATGTTATATTATATTATATTATATTATATTATATTAAATTATATTATATTATATTATATTATATTATATTATATTATATTATATTATATTATATTATATTATATTATATTATATTATATTA
>CM050898.1:4930000-4945000 GCA_027726005.1 Juncus effusus
TATACTATGTAATGTTTTATTATACTATGTTATGTTATATTATAATATATTATACTATATTATATTATATTATACTATAATATATTATATTATATTATCTTATACTATATTACATTATACTATATTATATTATATTACATTATACTATATTATGTTATATTATGTTATGTCATATTATATTATATTATATTCTGTTATATTATGTTATGTTATTCTATATTATCTTATATTATATTATATCATATTATATTATGTTATGTTATATTATATTATATTATATTATATGATATTATATTATATTATATTATATTATATTATATTATATTATATTATATTATATTATATTATATTATATTATATTATATTATATTATATTATATTATATTATATTATATTATATTATATTATATTATATTATATTATATTATATTATATTATATTATATTATATTATATTATACTATGTAATGTTTTATTATACTATGTTATCTTATATTATATTATATTATACTATATTAAATTATATTATACAATAGTATATTATATTATATTATATTATATTATATTATATTATATTATATTACATTATACTATATTACATTATATTACATTATACTATATTATATTATATTATATTATGGCATATTATATTCTATTATATTATGTTATATTATGTTATGTTAAGTTATATTATGTTATGTTATGTTATATTATTTTATGTTATATTATATCATATTATATTATATTATATTATATTATATTATATTATATTATATTATATTTTAATATATTATATTATATTATATTATATTATGTTATATCATATTATATTATCTTATGTTATGTTATATTATATTATATTATATTATATTATATTATATCATATTATATTATATTATATTATATTATATTATATTATATTGTATTATATTATGTTATATTATATTATATTATATTGTATTATAGTATTTTATATTATATTATATTATATTATATAACATTATACTATATTATATTATATAATATTATATTATACTATGTAATGTTTTATTATACTATGTTATGTTATATTATATTATATTATACTATATTATATTATATTATACTATAATATATTATATTATATTTTCTTATACTATATTACATTATACTATATTATATTATATTACATTATACTCTATTATGTTATATTATGTTATGTCATATTATATTATATTATATTCTGTTATATTATGTTATGTTATGTTATATTATGTTATGTTATGTTATATTATGTTATGTTATGTTATTTTATCTTATATTATATTATATTATGTTATGTTATATTATATTATATTATATTATATTATTTAATATTATATAATATTATATAATATTATATTATATTATATTATATTATATTATATTATATTATATTATATTATATTATATTATATTATATTATATTATATTACATTATATTGTATTATATTATATTATATTATATTATATTATATTATATTATATTATGTTATGTTATATTATGTTATGTTATGTTATATTATGTTATATTATATTATACTATGTAATGTTTTATTATACTATGTTATGTTATATTATATTATATTATACTATATTATATTATATTATACTATAATATATTATATTATATTATCTTATACTATATTACATTATACTATATTATATTATATTACATTATACTATATTATGTTATATTATGTTATGTCATATTATATTATATTATATTCTGTTATATTATGTTATGTTATGTTATATTATGTTATGTTATTCTATATTATCTTATATTATATTATATCATATTATATTATGTTATGTTATATTATATTATATTATATTATATTATATTATATTATATTATATTATATTATATTATATTATATTATATTATATTATATTATATTATATTATATTATATTATATTATATTATATTATATTATATTATATTATATTATATTATATTATATTATATTATATTATATTATACTATGTAATGTTTTATTATACTATGTTATGTTATATTATATTATATTATACTATATTAAATTATATTATACAATAGTATATTATATTATATTATATTATATTATATTATATTACATTATACTATATTACATTATACTATATTATATTATATTATATTATGTCATATTATATTCTATTATATTATGTTATATTATGTTATGTTAAGTTATATTATGTTATGTTATGTTATATTATTTTATGTTATATTATATCATATTATGTTATATTATATTATATTATATTATATTATAATATATTATATTATATTATATTATATTATGTTATATCATATTATATTATATTATGTTATGTTATATTATATTATATTATATTATATTATATTATATCATATTATATTATATTATATTATATTATATTGTATTATATTATATTATATTATATTATATGATATTGTATTATAGTAGTTTATATTATATTATATTATATTATATAACATTATACTATATTATATTATATAATATTATATTATACTATGTAATGTTTTATTATACTATGTTATGTTATATTATATTATATTATACTATATTATATTATATTATACTATAATATATTATATTATATTTTCTTATGCTATATTACATTATACTATATTATATTATATTACATTATACTATATTATGTTATATTATGTTATGTCATATTATATTATATTATATTCTGTTATATTATGTTATGTTATGTTATATTATGTTATGTTATGTTATATTATCTTATGTTATGTTATTTTATCTTATATTATATTATATTATGTTATGTTATATTATATTATATTATATTATATTATATTATATTATATAATATTATATTATATTATATTATATTATATTATATTATATTATATTATATTATATTATATTATATTATATTATATTATATTATATTATATTATATTATATTATATTATACTATGTAATGTTTTATTATACTATGTTATGTTATATTATATTATATTATACTATATTATATTATATTATATTATACAATAGTATATTATATTATATTATATTATATTATCTTTTGTGAGACAAAAATAAGAAGAAGAAAAAGAGTTTTCTTGTGCAAGAGAAGAACAAGCTACTAGCATATATATTGTTCTTCTTCCGATGTATAATTCTCTCATATAATTGCACCCTTTCATTTTGTCATATAAAAGGAAAGCACCCTTTAGTAATTTTGTCACACAAATGAGGAAGGATATTTTCTCTCTTTTGTCTCACAAAAGAGAATGAGAAATAATGAGAGAGAGAATCATTTTGTACAATGAATTTGGAGCCCTCTATGTCCTTATATAGAGGTGAAGAGTCATGTCTATTCACATTAAAAGATGTGTATGACATCACTCATCATTATCCACATATCATCATCTAGACTCTTCTAGATTACATGATCTTGTGTGGTCATAGTCTTTATATACATATATATCACATCTTATCACATAAGATGACAATATCTTTGTGACATTCCTATGCAACTCATCATATAGGTCGCTAGGATTTTCTGCGCCCGTTTCAGTTTGTTCTTTGTGTGTGACCCTGTAGGTTCACTTAATGTTGGCAATAAACTTGACCGTCTATAAATCATGAGCGGACTCTAGCAAGCCATCATGACTACCCAATTTAAGTGAATATCAGTGATCTGATTTACCTAATCAACAATCACGTATTTAGTCCCTTTGTCACGCGATATCTATATCGATCATAAGGCATGTAAGACGCCATCCTTATATTATTCGATTAATATTTCTTGATCCCGAATTAAACTGAACAAGAACAAATGACATTAATAACTCTTATTAATTCATTTGAGTATGGCCATACATTTCTTCAGTTCAATTCATCAAGAGGCCTAAAGATATCTCTCTCATTTATGAGAGGAACAAATCCCGTCTTGATTGCACTCATCCCTCTACATGATTTATTGTATACCTAATCATAACCGTTATGACCACCCGGTTAAAGGCAGTGTTAGATTATATTAAAGTATAAAATTACTCATGTTGGGAACCGAGACAATCTCAGGTCAAAGGACTATAAATACTTTATGTTACAAGAATCGCTAATGACGTAAAACATGTACCATTCTTATAGTGGGTCAGTCCAGTATATGGTCTCTAACATATACCTATGTTAATGACTTGATAACTATTTATCCATGATCAGTATAACATAATCATCAGTCAACTAATATACTGGTGTACATTTATAGCTTGTATATATAAATATATATTTATATGTATCTGCAAGTATATTTGTCTCCACAAATATCCTATAAATGACCAGGGACGATTTAGAATAGCATTCATAACACTTTATAGTTTTACTATCAAAGTCACGCACTTTGATGACATAAAGTTGAATTGCATATTCATGGTCTATTTTAATTATATTAAAATAACCTATACGCACATATTATATGAAATATCTTCGAATAAATATTATGTTTGTTATTACAATCCAGCATCTAGGTCACAAACACTTTGGCCTAGGGCATAACACCATCAATCTCCCACTTGCACTAGGCCAAATCAACCAAGTATCTCATACTCATTGATCTATGTGGTATCACATACCAGTTAACCTAACATGATCACCATCATTTAAGGGATTAGGTTCTTAAATGGATTATCAAACACTGTCATATGCAAATACTTTGCATAATTTTTATGTCCACCGTAATCTAAGAAGAATACTTTATCCTTCTCAAGTATATAATTATACTCTTGATTATTATTTAGTGACTTTCACTAAGATTAAACTTATGTGTGCTTGTTACACTTAATTCACATCATATGTAATTATGCTCCCACTGAATTTCTTGTCAACATAAGATTTTTCTTTAATTTTTGATAAAACCAAACTGTTTGGTTATTTCATCAAATAATAAATATTCACCTAGAGATGTTTGCTTTAATTCATAAATGAATTTATGCAACTTGCAAACTCTTTTCAAAATTTTAGGATAAACAAAACTCTCAAGTTGTATCATATACATACTTTCATATGTTTCTATTA
The DNA here is from genome assembly GCA_027726005.1 of Juncus effusus. Lineage (NCBI taxonomy): Eukaryota > Viridiplantae > Streptophyta > Magnoliopsida > Poales > Juncaceae > Juncus > Juncus effusus. The sequence goes on from CM050898.1 coordinate 4,935,076, forward strand.
AGAGACAACGTCTTGACATCGACTTGGCATCTTTTATAGTCATACTATGAACATATGCCCAAGAAAATTCTGAAATACATAAGCATGATGACTTGGAAAAATATTATCATAGTCTATACTATGAGTTTAACTTAACCACAAATCATGCATTATATGTTTGCACATTATTCATGTCGGTCTTTCTTTTAAAACCGTATTTCCATCTTATTGATCAATCAAATTCAAAACTTGATTGTCTGACATGGATAACATCTCAACTTTCAAAGTCTCTACCATAAGAGCCTTGACTCATCATAGTCTATTAGTAGAATGTGGACTCATCATCTATGAGTACGAAATTTTTATCATTAGACACGAAAAATCTATATTTTTCGGGCCTGCGATAAATTCTAATAGATCTACATGAATAGTCTTATGTTATATACCAAGACTCTTCAACATCTTGAGAGTCTAGTTGATTAATTGCAGACTCAATCACCAGTTGAAATCTGAATTAATTTCCATCCGAGCATTACTGTCAGTATGTGGAATTTGAACTTTTCAAATTTACTCCCAATAATTCTTTTGGAAACACTTCTTCCAAAGAAATATAATTTTCGAGTAACAAACACTTTGTTCTCATATTAATTATAGAAGTAATATCCTTTACTTTTCTTAGGATATTCCACAATAAGCACTAATCCGATTAGATGCATGATGCTTCAATTAAGTATCATATCCTCAAATCTTGATAAAAGATAATCTGATACACCTACCAGTCCATATCTCAGATGAAATCTTTCATAACTGCTTTAGATGAAATTATGTTAAGTATGAACGCAATAAGAGCGTAACCCCAAAAGAAATAGAAGATATATTTGACTCATCATGATCGAACTATATCTAATAAAGTTCGATATCATTATCATGATGATCAAACACTTGGTTCTCGACTTCTCGATCTCATCAAAGAAATTTGTTTTTTTTCGAAACCAAGTTTTATTCTCTACTTCATTATTTGTAACTTTTGAACTTTTCAAAATATTCAAATTTATTGTTTCAATAAAGCGATGAAGTAGTTTTCTCTAGCACCTTCACTCATTGATGAACATACATCACTATGTATGAGAGTCAATAAGTAACTTGCTTTCACCTTACTTTGTGAAAGACGTATATGTCATCTTGTCTAATAAATAAGTTACACATGTTTCAAATGATTCAAAATCAAATGAATTTAAAAATCCATCTTAATGGATTTAATAAATGTTCATCTTATAAGTAGACCAAGCGACAATGCTAGATTCAAATTCTTAATATTAATGTTATAGATAGACTTATAATTATCTTGTTCGATAAAACACATAAGGTAATTTTTCTATTCGAACATTTCCAAAGAAAAATGACCTTTGTGAATGGTGAAATTATTATTCTCAATAATAAATTAATGACCATTCACAGTTAAACTCGAACTATAAATAATACAAAATCTATTGTCGACATTAAATAACAATTATTTATGTCGGCGATAAGTCCAAAAAGACAATGTAAATAAATGAGTTACTCGAGAAAATGCGACAACTTTTGCTACATTTGTCACTCATCTGCTAACATCATATTTACTCAATAGTCTACAACTTAGTCAGCATATTTTCACAAATGTGTGATTCACATCGTGTATCTAATACACATGTTGTGAAATAGACAAGTTAATTTCTATAAAAAAAATACTTGAAGCGGTAGTCACACTACCCTCTCCACACACACACTCAAACTCACAAACCCAAACCTCGTTCACCTCCAACCATGCAATCCTTCTTCAACAAGCCGAAACAACCTCGCCACCTTCCACATGTCAACCATCTCTACCCTCGCCAGTATACACTTCCACCCCCCCAACCTGTCATGAAGAACCACTCTCAAACTCAAGTTTCCATCGCAAACTCTACCACAAACACCATTAGAGCGGATCGAATTTACCCCAAAAAGCCTTGTCCCTATGCATCCACTGATGAAGATCACTCTTCGAAGAAGCGCCCATTATCACCATCTCAAACACTCATCAGCACACCGATGGCCAGCTTCCCGATGCCACGCGACCCAAGCCACCCGGCTTGGTACCAACGCTGCTATCGATGCATTGAATACGGGGATCTCACAGCGGCCTGTAAGAATCAGAAAAGGTGTAGCAATTGTGGCTCAGAAGCTCATCTAGCCAAAGATTGTAAGGTAATCCATCCTCCTTCTCTTGGTTATTATGATCCTCTTAAACCAAGAGGCAATCTAGGTTATTCCGGTCTACTGGAAGATAGGCCAAAGAGTACCCCCTGTTTTCTTCGACAGACCAAAAAACACTTGGAGTATATTCAAACCTTACAACAGGCTGTGATTATTGATGCCCGTTTAGTGCACTCGCATGATCTTGCCAAAGTTTGTTTGTTAGTCCTGAAAACCAGAAAATGGAGAGAGTTGTTCGAAATAGCCAACTTAGGAGATAACCGTTACTTAATTAGCCTTCCATCCACCGTTAATCGTACCACATTTCTTTACCAAGATGTTTCCTCACTCACCTCTCTCAGTTACAAACTATTTTCATGGCAAAAATCAATCGACGCGGCACAAATCAAATTCAAATACCAGGCTGTAGTCGAGTTGAGAAATCTACCATTGCACGCATGGTGCGACGAAGAACTAGACTGCATGATGAGTTCTTTAGGGGTGATAATCACTCATGGACCCCTTAACAACCTCTCATACATGGATTCTCTCTTAATCCTACTTGGCAAAATCGATCTGAAGTGTTGGAATTTTGGATTGATTTATTGAATCGAGAGAATAGATGAGAGGTTTTTTCTTAATTTTCTTTTTTTTTTTCTTTTGGTTACAATTTTAGTGGATAATGAGTCGGTTATCACCCCTCAATCTCACCCTCTATTTGTAGTTATTTTTATGGCACCCTTTCATGGCACCCCAAAATACACCCATTCATTTACACCCATACAAAACACCTATTCAAGGCACCTAATTGTTATGGGCCAAGGGTCTTATTACAAACACAATATAAAATACAAACTAATTTAAATTAACTTATTAATTTATAAAAGCATTAATTTTAATACTCCCCCTTAATGCTTTTACTCGTCATCCCCATTAATTCTCGGAAGCGAATAAACTTCTCGCTTGGAAGTGCTTTCGTGAAGATATCCGCCAACTGATCGTCAGTCTTGATATGCTTGACAAGAACTTCATCATCTTCAACCACCTCTCGAATAAAATGATGTTTGAGCTTGATATGCTTTGTGCGGCTATGGAAGACGGAATCTTTTGACATAGCTATCGCGGAATTGTTATCACAGAAGAGAACGGTCGCATTGACTTGTTTCTCCCCCATGTCTTCTAACACCTTCCTCAACCAAGTAATTTGTCGTGCGGCTTCATTTGCCGACACATACTCCGCTTCCGCGGTGGATAGCACCACTCTCTCTTGCTTCTTTGAAGCCCATGAGAATATTCCCGATCCTATAGTGAATGCATAACCGGACGTGCTTCTCAAATCATCCGCACTACCGGCCCAATCACTATCACAAAATCGAAACAATTCTATTTTTCCTTTTTTATTCTTCCCGTACATGAGCCCGAAATCTTGCGTACCTTGAATATAGCGCAACACCCTCTTTGCTACGCCCATATGAAATCTACTCGGTCGATTCATAAACCGAGATAATAAACCCGACGCATACATAATATCGGGTCTTGTAATGGCGAGATATAATAAGCTTCTAACTAAGCTTCTATATACCGATTCATCGGCATCACCACTACCATCTTCTTTTGTCAATTTTTCACCCACCAATAACGGTGTCGTCACCGGATTGCAATTCTCCATTTTGAATTTAGAGAGAATACTTTGAGCATACTTCTTTTGAGAAATAAAAACGCCATCTTTGCTTTGATCAATTTCAATACCCAAAAAATAATGAAGTAACCCCAAATCATTCATCTCATATTTTTTCAACATCTCATTCTTAAATTCTTGCACAATTCCTTCATCACTTCCGGTAACGATTAAATCATCAACATAAAGAGAAACGATAATCATACCGTTTTTGTCTTTCTTGATGTAGAGGGTCGGCTCACTTGGGCTTCTTTTGAACCCTTTGTCGGTGAAGTACGAATCAATATTGCTATACCATACACGGGGTGCTTGCTTCAACCCGTACAACGCTTTCTTCAATTTATACACCTTATCTTCTTTTTCTTCAACCACAAACCCTTGCGGTTGCTCCACATATACTTCTTCTTTTAATACTCCGTTTAGAAAAGCGGATTTTACATCAAGTTGGCATAGTTTCCAACCTTTTTGTGCCGCCAAGGCAATCAACAACCTAATAGTTTCATGCCTCGCAACCGGTGTAAATGTCTCTTGATAGTCGGCACCCGGTTTTTGTGCATATCCTTTCGCAACTAATCTTGCCTTGTATTTTTGAACGGATCCATCCGGATTTATTTTTGTTTTATAAATCCATTTTAACCCGATTACACTCTTCTCTTTTGGTGTTTCAACCAACTCCCAAGTCTCATTTTTTTCAATCATTTTTATTTCTTCTTCCATCGCATTTCTCCAAACTTCTTCTTTTACCGCTTGCTCAAAACATTCCGGTTCGAAAACGCAAAAGTTGCAATTTAAATAAATATCATTTATATTTCTAAATCTTTGATTCTTTACCGGTGGTGTTGAACTTGGCGTAGAGGAACTCGACCCATCATTAGTCGGAGGAGATTGCGGTACTTCCTCTTCTTCATCATTATTTTTATTTTCATCTTCGGCTTCTTCTACGCCGTTTTCTTCTTCATGTATCGGCAATATCGGTACGTTTTCAACTCCTTTTTCTTTCCAAGCCCACTTTTCTTTCTCATTAAAAATCACATCTCGACTTGTGATTATGCCTATTCAGATATATAGTAGGGAGGGAGTAAGCTCCCTACTAATTACATGGGGAGGTGTATGCTCGAGCGAATTTCAGAAAGTGAGGGGACAAACAAGTAGGAAACGATGGTCGTTTTTGGGCCGTCGCCATACGCTTGGTAAAACGGGTTGGATTGCGCTGAACGATAACGGCATACGCTTTAAACGGTGGCCGCTCCATGAACGAATGATCGTTAGTCTAAAACAGCGGTCGGGCGTCCATCGTTTTTCTAAAACGATGGTCGTTTTTGGGCCATCTCCCTACGCTTGGTAAAACGGGTTGGATTGGGCTGAGCGATAACGGCGATCGCTCTAATCGGTGGCCGGTCCCTGAAACGACGGTCGGGCGTCCATTCGTTTGTCTCAAACGGTGGTCCAGACCGATGGTCGGGCGTCCATCGTTTTTCTAAAACGCTGGTCGTTTTTGGGCCGTCTCCTTACGCTTTGTAAAATGGGGCTTCATATTTGCCAAATATAGTGGAATTTTGATATTTGATTATCTATTTAATGAGCGGTTTTGTAAATATTGATAATCGAAGGAAAATTTATCGTGTAATAGAATATGCTTTATTTGAAACTCTAGATAGCAATTTGATTTCATGACCCTATTTTGTAGTTCTTTTTTTTCTCATTTTTTAATTAGAGAAAATGAGCGGTTTTGTAAATATTGATAGTAATTGAAGAAAAATTTATGGTACAAAATAATATTCTTTATTTAAAACTCTAGATATCAAATTGATTTCATGACCCTATTTTGTAGTTCTTTTTTTTTCTCTCTTTTTTTAATTACAGAAGATCATCATTGCAATGTAAGATAAACTATATGGTGTGAACTAATATGCATAAAGAAAAGTGCTCATGATTTTGTTCGACACGACAAAAGAGTTATTAATAAAACCGAATTTAAAAACAGTAATTTTTTTTTTTGTACTTCAATGCAAATAAAGCACTTATTTGTCGTTTAATCTAGAGATATGTCATTTTTTAACATTGCTAAATGAACTGTTATAATTCTGAAAAGGAGGCATCTAAAAACAACTAGATGAAGGAATCAATACAACATTCTAAAACCAAAACACAAAATAAAGAAAAAGAAAACAATCCAAATCCAAGAACATAACTAACCAATATAGCATCAGAAAAGCAAACAATACCAAAACTGAAAAACTGAAATAATTTTACTATAAAATCTACTTAATTTTACCTGTGAAACGAACTGTAAAGGAAAGACCCAAAATAGAAGCTACTAACCATCAACTCAGCAAATCTTAATATCCACAAATTGCCACCTCATCTAATACCTAAGAACAAAAAAACACAAATTAAACAAATAATATATTACTCGTGTGAAAAATATTTATTAGTCAATATATTCCTGATATATAATCAAATCATTAGCTAACATTTTAAAATTGAAGTCTGAAATTAGGATTTTAGATGATTTAGTACAAATATAAAAATTAAGCTAAAAAGATACAGTGATATTTTCATTAATTACGGACCATTGTTCCTAAACAAAATACCCGCACCCAAATTCATTGTTTAATAGTTTAAAGATCTCGCTCATTAATTACTTTCTATTCCCTGTTTCTTCTTTTTTTAAGACAAAACACATTCACCCGTTTTTAACTTTACATGTCAAAAAGGACCAAACTTTGTCCTTTCGTGCTCCAGCCAGCCAATTTACATAGAGAGAGAGAGAGAGAGAGAGAGAGAGGAGAGATGGGTGCGTAAATTATACTCTCATCTCTCTCTACAAATTCACACTTCACGCTTCCTCTTTTCTCCCTTCTTCCTCAAATCCCCCTCTTCCGAAAGAAACGAAATAGAAATTATATATAACAAAAAGAGGAAAATAGAAGCTGGTGCCAAAAGAATGGAAGAAAATTATAAAAATGTTTGAGCAAAACAAAAGTGATAATAGTTGATGAGGATTTCCAATTCGCATAAGCAAGCAAGAAGCATATTTAATCATACTCATAATACGCTTCTTACCTGCTTGCTTATATGATTGCAAGTCTTCATCAACTAGCAACACTTTTATTTTGCTCAAATTCCTTTTCTTAGAATTTCCTTCAAAAATTGGTACCGACTTTTTCCCCTTTTGATTTTTTTGATTTTTAATTTGTTTCTTTTGTATTGTGGGGCGATTTGAGAAAGAAGGGAGAAAAGAGGGCAAGAGTGAAGTGTGAATTTGTAGAGAGAGTAAATGAGGGTATGATTTACGCACTCTCTGTCTCTCTAAATTAATTGTATTTCCAAAAAACCAAAGCACATTCACCCCCTTTTGACTTTACGTGTCGAAAAAGACCAAACTTGGTTCTCGCGTGCTCAAGCCAGCCAATTACAGAGAGAGAGAGAAATGCGTAAATTATACTCTCAGTTTCCCGCTCTACAAATTCGTACTTAACTCATCAACTACTGACACTTTTATTTTGCTCAAATTGCATTTCTTAGATATTCCTTCTATTATTTTGGTACGGACTTTTTTCCCATTTTTGTTTATGTATATTTTTATTTTGTTTCTTTTGGATTGAGTGGTGATTTGAGGGCAAGAGAGAAGTGTGAATTTGTAGAGAGAAAAAATGAGAATATATTTTACACACCCCCTCTCTCTCTATATATATATATATATCAAAATTAAGGATATATAAAGGAAAATTCTGATATTGTTTATGTCCTAGCACAGGCATTAACGTTATACTCTTTGTTTTTAATAAGAATTGGCGACCTTCATTCTATTTCAGCTAGCATATCAATATATGTTAAAATTGTTTAAACATTGAGACCAACCAAACGTAAATATAATTATATTGCAACCTTTCTCCATAATACAAATAAAAAATTATATATTTTTTTTCATTTTTTGTGTTTCAACCGTCTTTCTTCATATAAACTAGCTTTCGACTTTTGCAATTATATTATGCTGGTACAGTACCAACTCTGTACATGTACTGGTACGGACTATATTTAATGAAAGCAGACAAACTAATTTTGTGTTAACATTGGCATAAAATAACCAAAAATAAATTGATTTGAACCCGAGTGCACTAATTGGATCAGAGGACCTAAATTCGGTGTGAATTTTTTTATTTGTCCTTAATAAAAGGCACAAGTGTTGCAAATAACAGCTTGTAGCAGCGGAATAGCGGCGCTATAGTGGTTTCTGGAAGCTAAACGTTGTGCACATCAATTTTATTGCGGTGTAGCGTTTTTCGACGATTTAGCGGTGAAGCGGTCCGCAATAGCGGTGTTGCGTGTGTCTGTTGCGGTATAGAGGTCTGAATAGCGTTTTTGATGAATTTTATTTTTAATTGATTTTTTTAAGTTGATAGATATATTGTAATTTAATATTTTAATATTAATCATATTTTGATTTTGGACATGTAACTTTTGGCAAGAACATTTCAAACTTTTATTGTTGATATTTTAATATTAATCATATTTTAGTGTTGCATATTTCTTCTTTTAGATTTTGTAGTGCATATATTACGTGGTGGTATATAAGAAAAAAAATATTTACACATATTATCCGCTATAAAAATGTATCTCCGCAACATCTGCACTATACACAATTCACTACATGAAAACGCTATTTGCAACCTTGAAAGGCACACAAGGAGAAAGAAAATGGTACACAAGCTATAGTTTTTGCATAAACCTTTAGTGCATGTGAACTTTTCATTGATTTGTGAAACAAGTTCTTAATTATTATTTCTTAGATTTACTGGATTTGAATTTTTATTAACCACTATATCTTCAAAAAAGATTCATATATTAAGTGTTTTCTTTCCACGTGGCTTCTATTTTATTTTCATCAATATTTCTACCGAAAAAGTACGTCAAGATAATTAATTATGAAATCCATTCATAAACTAAACAGAAGAATTCTAAGTTAACATATGAAAGTCTTAATTTGAAGGAAATAAAAAGTTATATAACACAAAATATACAATTTCGATATAGTGCACAGTTTTCAACCTACTATACCTTTCATGCATGCAATCAAATATAGTAAATCGAGCATTGATTCAAGAAAAATAAAACATATTTATAAATTATACAGTTTATTAGCCCCTCATTTTATAAAGCAAAATAAAATTTTAAAGCTCATACCAACACCAATTTTATACTTTAACAACAGATTTTAGATTCTGATAACTGATTCAGGTTTTGCATCTAATAATACAACAAATACTGGAGGCCAGTTGCGGCAAGAGATGGAGGGCGCTTTGATTACTAATGGACCAACACAAAATGACAATACAACAGAAAGGCGCCAAACAGTGGAGAATTCTAATAGAATTTAGCTTGAAAATGGAGAATTTATAGATTTGGAATAAAATTCATTTGATAAAGATATTAATTTGCTTCGTGTTTGCCAGAAGTGGATGAAGGTATATATATCGATTTCTGATATTTGACTATCGATTTCATGAGCAGTTTTATAAATATTATGTTATGTTATGTTATATTATATTATCTTATATTATATTATATCATATTATATTATATTATATTATATTATATTATATTATATTATATTATATTATATTATATTATATTATATTATATTATATTATATTATATTATATTATAATATATTATCTTATGTTATGTTATGTTATTTTATATTATATCATATTATATCATATTATATTATATTATATTATATTATATTATATTATATTATATTATATTATATTATATTATATTATATTATATTATATTATATTATATTATATTATATTATATTATATTATATTATATTATATTATATTATATTATATTATATTATATTATATTGTATTATATTATATTATATTGTATTATATTATATTATATTATATTATATTATATTATATTATATTATATTATATTATAGTATTTTATATTGTATTATAGTATTTTATATTATATTATATTATATTATATAACATTATACTATATTATATTATATTATATTATATTATATTACATTAT